>WYDF02275088.1:0-31456 GCA_009867245.2 Adranes taylori | reverse complement strand
TTTCTACAGTATTCGTGTTAAAAAACAGTCACAACTTTGCGCCGATTTGTAAAAGCGTGCGCACCGATCTACCGAGGGAAGTGTCGGAAGAGCTTCTGTGCAACTGCAGCGACAAGCTCGCGCGAGTGTTGGACGTGTGGTTGCTTACCGTTTGAGTGATTTCGATCTAGTGTTTTATCGCAGTATGTTTTGTACAATATTGACGTACAAATTAATAAGAATATCCGAGTATCCTATCTGCTATACTATACAGAATGCTGTCTTCTCTTTTAAGTTCAGTAAAGGTAAGCAAATCCATTCCTTGTTTTTTGAATCTGGAAAATATTACCTCAAAGTGGAGATGCAACCAAAGTATTTTCGAGTCACAGTGTCTCACGTTATCTTTCCCGGATTAAATAACCTTATGATGGTTGGGTTTAATTATGCAGGTTTCACACCTTTTTATGTGTTTAATTATGGATTTCTACCTTTCATTTTAGTTAAATACAAAACCCGCAATGGCCTCGAGTAGCAAAAATGATGGATCGAAGAAGAGAAGAGTAAAAGAAAAATTCAGGAGCTTTCAAGTCGGATGAACAATAAACTATTTTTTCGTGGAATTTAAAACAAAGCCCATATGCTTGACATGCAATGAATCTGTTGCTATCTTAAGAGTATCGTATTAAAAGGCACTACGAGAGTAAACATGCAAATCAGTTTAATAAGAACAAAGGAAAATTTCGGCAAGACTAAGTAAATGACCTAAAAGGAAGACTTTCTACACAAGGTCAGATATTTACTAGAGCGGCTCAAGATTTAACGTGCTACACAAAAGATAGTTATGCAGTGGCGACGAATATATCAAAAAAAAAACAACAACGAAACCCTATTCAGATAGTGAAATTGCTAAGGAATGTCTGAAAATTTGCTGCTGAAATTTTGTCTCCAGAAAAGAAGAGCATATGAATTTATTTATTATGGTCTAACATTGGATGAAAGTACAGACATTACTAATACCGCCCGAAACTATTCGTTCGCAAGATTTATTCAAAGCAATTACATCGCTTTTCATCAAACTCAACAATTCTATCGAGATTGCCGATAGATGGTGCTCCCACAATGGTTGCAAAGCACGAAGGTTTAGTAAAATTGGTTGAAAATAAATCCTCCACAGTTGGGAATACTTCGTTGCGAAATTTTCATCGCATTATTCATCGGGAAAATTTATGTTCCAAATCTCTTAAAATGGACTACGTACTGAAGGTGGTTATTAAAATAATTAACTTCATTAAGTCGACTGGGTGAAGTCACCGTCAGTTCCAAGATTTCCTGAAGCCTTTGGATACAGAATATAATGATGTCACATTTTATGAAGAAGTAAGATGGTTGACCCGTGCAAAAATGATGAAAAGAGTGTTTGATTTGAAGCAACAAATACAATCATTCTTCGCAAGCAAGTTAACAAGTACCCAGAGTTTGAAACAGCAATGAACAAGTATGGGATTTGCGATTTAGCGTTTCTGGTTGATATAACTAGTCACTTAAATGATGTAAATATCCGTCTATAAGGGAAATATCAACTTATTAACAATATGTTTGATATAATTTCCGCATTCGAAATGAAACTCGGGATTTGGGAACAGATAAGAACAAAAATCTTTACTCATTTTCCTTCATTACTATTGCAAACAGATATCACATAGGCGACAGCGGATAAATACGCTTCGTTTATATTCAACTTGAAACATGAATTTGAAAATCGATTTCAAGATTTTAAAAAGTATCGTAAGTTTTTTACGACAATTTCTTCACCATTCTCGCTTGATGTTAATTTACTAACAACAGATCTACAAATATCGCACTGTGATATAGCACGTGATACGCAGTTAAGAGAAAAATTCCACCAAGTTAGAATAGAAAACTTTTATAAAAATTATGTGGACAAAGAGAAATATACCGGAATTCATAAATCTGCTGTAAGAATGATTTCCCTCCGGTAATACTTACACAAGTGAGCATTTTTTCAGTCTGTTAAAACACACCAAATGTCAAATCAGAATACGCATAACAGATGTTCATTTAGAAAACTCTTCCGAGTAGCAACTACGCCATTCGTTCTTGATATTGATGAACTTAGTAGTGCCATACAAATTATCTTTTATTTATTTTCAAAATTGTGTTATTCCAAAATAATAAACTTGTTTGTTTTCATAGTAACTTTCATTTTACTCAAAAACTGCTTTTTGGAATATTTGCATTAAAATTAACTTTTATTTTTCCAGGCGATGGAGGACAATAAATACTATCGATTGACATTACGAACTCAAATCAGTCAAATTTTTTTTTAACGTTTATATATCATTATACGATATGTTTTTGATTACTTTAAATAATAATAATGATTGATTGTGCGGCCCGGAAAAGTATCTTATTTTCAAAATCTGGCTCGACTGCTGAAAAGGTTGGCCAGCCATGGTCTAAATCAGCCATACTCAACCTGCGGCCCAGCAAGCTTTTATGTGTGGCCCGAAACAATATTATTAGGAAGGTGCTTTTTTAAAAAATATGGGAATGAATGATCTAAAAAAAGGTCATCACCCAAAAACATAAAAGGAAATGAGGTGATAGGTATGTGGCCCGCAGGGAAAAAAGATTGAGTATCGCTGGTCTAAATAGTCTTTTTATTACTCTATTTGTATCACAATAATCGATTTATGTGACGCCACTGGTAAACCGTGGGATAAGCATTTAGCAGTCCGCATGCACGACCTTACCTGCGGACGCGAAGCAATCTTTCTTTGTGCGTGCTGTAAATATAATTCATTCTGGCAAAAGCATATTTGAATGAATTAAGAGTTCGTGAATTGATTTTTTCAGCAACATGACAAATTAACAAACGTCTTATGTAGTTTAGCGTCTTTGCAGATAGCTAGTAACGTTTCACTTCTATTTTCTGTAAGTCACTACGTGCAAATAATTGATTAATAAATAAATCATCTTAAATTATTCGTTTGTAAAACTTTAAACCTGAGTGATTCAAATATAATTTAGTAGTATTACAATTTATTAGTATTACTGTTTCAGTTTAAATTATAAAAAATTAGCGTAGAAATTTGTATTCCAATATTCATTCAAAAATAGAATGCATTTAGTCGCAAACATTTCAAAATTGTTCGTTGGCAAGATTTTATTAGACAGTGCTTCCTTTTTATATAGAGACGGAAATATCAGTATACTAAATTCTGTAAAAATCTTGTGATAATTCTCTCTGTAAATCAGACAAACTCGATGCATTGAAGGTTATTGTAGGCATCATGCCAATAAAACTCCTGGTCACAGAAAGGAGAAGATTTTACATACGCAAAATATCGCCACGAACGTCCCAAGATACTAACTAGCTGGTAAGCAGAATAGGACAGTAGCACCAAAAGCAGACAAATGTATAAGCCTAAACCCTGCGTCACAAGCTGAGACATTGTTGAGACCCCTCGTATCTATGTGAGTACTGCAACTGATACAGTAATAGCGTGAAACGCTCCATGTTCACCTGCAAAGATTGAACGGCCGAAGGGCAGATTGTAAAAGCATGTATGCATACAGACTTTCGCCCAGAGAGAATAACTAGCAGGATGCATGCTGATGAAAAAGCCTGGGAGGTATTCGCCAACTTGGGCACATCTATTCCAAGTCATCTTTTTCCAAGGAACAGGAGGAAAGTAGGGCTACAAAACAGGTAGGGCTTACATTAGGTCACCGTACTGAAGTAATGTGAAACCCTGTACAGCTAAAACTAATCCCCGAGTCTTGATAAAACCGTTGTAGCTCTTAAGAGTACATTTCAATATGTTATTAGTTAACAAAATCTATTACGTGAACTCACTTGTTCCTGTATACGTTGTAAAGCTAATTGTCTCTGATACTGCAAATATTCTTGCTTCTTCTTGCGCATAATTTCCAATTTATGGGCCATTTGTAATTGTCTCTGACGTTCAGCTTCCTCGGCTTGATGACGCAATTTCTCCCGATGCTCATCCCTAAGTGCATCTAATGCAGCACGCGCATCTTTAACCTGTAATTAACAAAGGAGTGTTACAAGGAAAATATTCGTACATATTATAGAAGAAAATCGATAAACTTGCCTGTGTCAATTTATCTTGTAAACGTTCGTAATGAAGTCTATTGTCGTCATGTTCTTGAATGTATCTTAATAAGCGAGAATGCATCGCTGTAATATTCATAAACAAAGTTTGAACACTGCTGTCGGTCGCTATTGATCTTCCTCTACTTGAGTTACTTTTCATTCTAAAATAAATACATAAGACTAAATTAAATTAAATTTCTCAATTTTGAAGTAGGGAATTAAATGAGTTATTTCTAACTAACATAAAAGTAAAATTTAAAACTGGACCAGAAAATGGTTAGCACAATTATTAGGTAACGAAATAAATTTATTTTGGTTTAAATATTCAACTCAATTCAATTCTTTATTGCACCCTATACAAAACAATAAGAACTTCTAAAGGAATGATTATAGCTAAAGTTCGAGGAGATAACTCAACTAGATTTAAAGACTGTCCAAATTTACAATATCAAAGCCATAATTTGCCGTCGGATTGTTCAGAAATACTGTATCTGGGAAACCTGTCACGTTCACGTTCGGGGTTAATATATTTCCAGAACAGTCTTGGATTAACTGTTAAGACTATTTTCAACCCTGTCAATACATGATTTATAACATTACTCAGAATGTAATTTACATAGACAATGTAGATGAGAAAGTACTATATACACTTCACCGAATTGTGAAAAACAAAACGTTTGTGAATTTTCCGTTTCTGCATGATTAAATATTTTAATTCGTTCTCGAACCAGGCATTTTAAAGGAACATATATGTCTTGCTAAAGCATCATTAATAATATTATAGAACATTTTACAAGCGTCATCTCCATCAACGCCCTTCAATCGAGGTGAAATAGTTATTCAAATTATTAAAATGAGCATTCCGAAAACCCCTGTAATTTATTTCAAAGTCTAAATTTTTTGCAGTGGTTATAATAGATTTTACAACAGTAGGATATGCAATGTGATATAAACTATTTTCAAATATCAAATCTGCTGCAGGAGAACAATTTATGTCAGTACAATTCGAAAATATTAAATCCAGAAACACACCTCTATTGTTACAATCTAAACTTATTTCCGAGAAGTTCAAAAACTCAAAACGATCAGTTATCGGGAATAAGCGCAACAAGAACAATTAATTTTATTACTATGCAAATAATTTAGTACATCCAGGAAGGAAGAGCTCTGTGAGACATTTAAAAACTCTTGCAATAAAGATGTTTATTATAATTATGGATTCATTGTATCATTTTATTTTCATATATATTTTACAAAAAATATATTTGGGTGTTTGCAGGGCAGTCGAGTTTTAAAACTTTAGAAGTATACTTAAAGTTTAAGAAACACGCCTTTAAACGAATGTAATTATATTTTAAAGTCACATATAAGATATTTATATTTACCGATTAATAAAAATCTCGACTTGTGATTTCAAGGTCTTAACAAACTCTTCCATTTCTGTATCTTCACTATGTAGCGATTGGGCGGAAGGAACCGAAGAAAGAATTCCATTCTCACGCATCGTTACTGCCTTCGTTATATTAGTAATGTTTGTCATTTCAGCGAGTATATCGCGTGTTTGTTGATGCGTCTGCAATTGTGGTGTAGCCGGCGAAGGAGCAGATGGATACATTGTCTGTTGATGGTCTGTTGAATCATTCTGTATACGCTTTTCCCAAAAACCTAAATAAAGAAAATAGAAATTTTTAGTGATTAACACAAAGAGGAAATAAAACTATATGTTATATAAGAAGAGGACACTTCTGAGCATTATCTCTCGAGTTGCCCCAGCTTATTGTTAGGGTCATAACTCTTCAAATATCATTCTCACCGATGTGTGTCTTTGTAATTCTGTCCATTTTAAATGAATATATGGTGACATTTTAAAGTATTAAATTGGCCCACAATTGTTGATGCAATTTCGTAAGCCAAAGAACTTAATGTGTGCAACTTCCCGTTTCTTTAGGGAATGTGATGAGAAATAAGATGGCATATATGTCTTCAGTTAAATACTGCTTCGATTTGGAAGACAATCAAATTTGGGTGAGCATTACCTCCTCTACAACTTGAAGTAAGTGCTTTTAGCTGACTTCATGCCGGTTCTTCGATATTTGGTATAAAGAGTAGGTTGTAATACCAAGAAAATTGCTCATTTTAGTTGTATTTTTGTGGAGACAAATTACTTAAATATTTGCCCCTAAGATGTTGTCGCGCTATTTGCACCTATAAAAAAAGCGACTTCTATACGTGTACTGCCTAAGAAAACGAGGAAAGGCTAGTTGAAAGATATCCGAAGATAAACTTGCTAAAGAAAAACTAACTGAACGATCGTCATTCATTATTTGAGTCTACTTACTAATCAACCTAGTTCTTCCAATTATCAACCTAGTTCTTCCAATTAAGTGATACATTTTTTTTAAGATCTAAAGTCCTATTATAACCTCTTTTGTTCGGTTTGATGAAAACAACATTTCATCATTACATTACATTAAGTTTTTAGCTTATACAAAATGAAAACTTATTCTGTAATGTTTAAGCCGAGAGTCAAATTTATATCGATGATGCATTAACCAAACTCTCTTCAGCAAAATATAAAACAGTTTTATTGTTTTTTCTTGTGACAAATTAGCACTAAGATTATTTATACTTTAATTATACCTTACCTCTGTTTAAATAATAAGCCAATTCGGGATTGGATGATTCCTCAGTATCTTTACGATTAATTGGACTGGGTGACCTTAAACATGTAATAATAAACATATGTATTGACCATTGATTATGTATTGTCTTGATTATGTATTGATTATGTATTGATTGTGTATTGATTATGTATTGAGATATGTATTGACCATATGTATTGACCATTGAATATATATTGAATGATTGAATGTAGTAATAAAAAAAATATTTAGTCGTAAAAAGAACACTAGTAAGTGTTCTATTTTTTATACTCTGTCGTGTCTAAATTAACCTAACTAAAAAAACTCACTGTCTTTCTTACCTATCCTTCTTTTTGTCTTTGATAGGTGGAGACGATGAAGTCGTATTGTTTGTAATTAAGTTAGAATGATAAGCACTTGTAACACGCATTTTTTCTTTTTCCTTATGTTCAGCTTCCGATTGACTCAAAGCTAAAGCCAATTGAAATTCCTCTTCTTCTCTTAATTCGTCTTCATTTTTACGCGGTGGCACCTGTAATATTTAATAATGCATTTCAATATTTCTGAAACATATAACAATGAAGAGAAAATTTCATTTAAACATACTCTATAAATTTATAAATATTATATTATTGATACACATATAACATGAATAAATGCTATAATATTCGTAAAGCTTATTGTACTCTACTGATACCTATTATCACGCCCCGTTTTCAAGGGGTAGTGACGTGGACGTACTTTCTCAGATGGACGAAAGATACCTAAAGTATAAAAACTTATCGGGGGTTAAATTAAAGAAGTATTTTAATTTTATAAAATATAATTAATATCAAAAATAAAGATTAGATAAATTTGACCAAATTAGCGTTTGTTAATTATTAATTAAAGTTATTTAAAACAAATTAACTCTTTCGATCAGCCCTTGCATTTTAACAGTTAAGTGAACTTTTCCCTCCTTAGAAAGGAATGCGGCTGCTACGTTCGGATTCTAAGAATTACTACGTTTTTCCCGAATGGAAGAAAATTTGTACTGCAGTTTAAATTTATTAAAATATAAGTTATAGACTAAGGTAACCTACTTGCATCTAACGCTAATTCAGTCCTTAATTTTTTTGGTTGACAATATTATTGTTATAACTAGTTAAAAATAAATTTTATTATGAACGTTATGCGATATCGATAAGTCAAGCGCTATTTTATGGTAGCCCATGATATGATCAATTGGAAGAATATTTACTTCGTCATATACCACTGGGGCGATGGACCGAGAGCGTTCTAACATAGTAACGATCAAGCCTGTAAGTGGCAAATAACGAAGTAAATTTCTCCAATTCATCGTTACAAAATCCTTTGACCTACGATAAGTGTGTATTTATATTGTTGGAAAGCAATTACTTGTGATATACTAGCTTTAGGCAGACATAGGCCCTTTTGATACAATTATGTCTTTTATAATGAAATGACGATTCTAATTTTTTGCTCTTCGGTACAACCACAATTGCCTCCTCTTTGTGACTGGCGTAGATACAACAATACTATTTAAAGCAATATTGTCACATATAGCAACTAAATCTAAATTTCTAGTTTCTTTAATTTTTTGTTTTAACTAACATACTTGACTTTGTTGTGCCAAAGAACTCTTCAAATATTCTGCCATATCCGGATCCTTAGTACTTGCACCTGTCGAGGAAGGTTTATTTACTTGTTCATAACAAGTATCGCAAACACGAACCTAGAAATCGAAAATCAAAAAACTAAATAGATAAAATGTCTAATGATTTAGCATAAAAGTGATGAAACACACATTAATGGGATAAAAATTTTAAGTACATGCCTATTTTTTGAATAGAATACAATGAAATAAAATTCATTATGGATGTAAATACATACTCAAAGTAGCGATCACCAGAAAAACGGAACTTATACAATATTTTTGGGATATTTCATACAGAAAGTGAAAAATTGTTAAAATTTTAGACATTGCAAAAATCAATTTTCATCCAACATATGATGCTTGCTCTGTGATTGCTTAACCCGTTTTCCAAATAGTTATAACATTTATTATAATGAATATAAAAATATTAAAACAAACCAAAATGATGGCCCATTAGTTTAAATGGTACAATAGTTTGACATGAAAGAAAAAAGATCTCGCCATAGATTTCATAACAATTAAAACATCATTTTCCCAAGCACAAATATTGAACTTCAAAATTGAAATAGGCATATTAATGAAATAGAAATAATCAATTCCACATTACGATTTTCGACAAATTTCAATTTCCCTCAAATCGACTGGATTCAAAATAAACTTCAGCGGAATATCGAGTCAGCGGAGTATTTCTTTGATAGGTATACCAACAGCAAACTAGACCAGCTAGTACTAAAACTAACTCGAATACGAGACCATAACAACTTCCAGACTTGACCTGGTTCTAACAAATGACAGAAAGCTAATCACTGCTCTAGAAGTTGCTACTCCTATTGGGATCAGCGACCACTGTGTTATAGAGGTCAACTTACAGGTATCAATAAATAGAAATAAATAGTAAAACCAAGTATGTTTACAACTACGGAAGAGCAAACTATGATGACAACATAAGCAGCTACATATCCAGCCAGCGAATAGAAATATACTGCGACCTTTCAAAACGCTTAACTGGAGCAATAGGACAATTCGTGCCAATTCGCAAGCTTAATAAGCATCCAATCAAACCCTGGTTTAATTCCAATATCTCGAAATTAATAAAAGTGAAGACGAGGGTGGGGCAGGTACAAAGCAGAAAGGACATATGAAGCCTATTTGAATTAGAAGTATATCTCAAACAAAGCTACAGCCGAGATCAGAAAAACAAAGTCCAACTTTGAGGAATCAATTTTAGAAAATAAAAATGACATGAAAGAATTGTCTACCAGAATAATGGAAAGAATCAGACTACCAGAATACTGTCAGAGAGGAATTACTTTCAAGGCGGCCTGTTCGCAATAAAAAATGAACCATGCTGTCTGAGGAACAGGTACAATTAGCTAGATGGAAAGAACATTTTGCATAAGTACTCAACCAAATAACTGACCATGTGAACGAGGATGGAGAAGAGATGGAGGTGGAATAGAATAACAATCCTCGTATAAAGGTTGAACACCCATCAATAAGTGAAATCAAGAGAGTATTGAAATATATGATAAAATGGGAAGTCACCAGGGTTGGATTACATACTACCAGAGGCTCTGAAAGCTGAAAGTGACATTACAGTCGGTGCTTTGTATCCCCTTTTCCAAAAAAGTGTGGCAAAAGGAATAGGTGTGGCTGAATGGCTGTAAGGGCTCATATTGAAGTTGCCTAAGACAGCGGTGGAACAGAAGTTACGGAAAGAACATGCTGGTTTTCAGGAACATCGTAGCTGTGTAGACATGATCGTACACACCTACGATCGTATAAGATCATGTCTACACAGCACTCTTCGAAGTATCATTGAACAGAGCTGTGAGTGGAATTCTAGCACATCTATGCTATTTATCGATTTTATGAAAGCCTTTCATGTGGCAACTCTTACAAAGTATGACATCCCGCCGAAAATTGTTAACCTAATACGGGAGACCTACAATGGCTATGTGTTGCATAAAGGAAAGTTAAGAGAGACCTTTGGAATGACCTCTAGAGTTAGGCAAGGATGTATACTCTCGCCTATTATCTTCCTCATTGTAATAGATGATATGAGGAAGTGTAGTCAAAAACGAAAATAGTTTACAATGGGAGTTAACGGGCAGACTGGAAGACTTAGACTATGCGGACGATATCTGCTTGCTAGCACACACCTTTCAGCATATGAATGAGAAGTTTAAAGACCTGGAAACTGAAGCATGGAAAGCACGGCAAGCTGGAAACTGAACAAGTTTAACTCCAGTAAGAAAAAGGAGATGAGATTGTTTTCAAGAAATCGAGAGAGTTTCAAGTTGGAGGGACAGGAAATCGAGGAGGTAGGTAGACGGGTTTTGTTATCTAGGAAGTATGGTAGATAAATAAGGTGGAGCATTAGAGCAAATTGAAAACAAATAAAGCAAATGGGTCCTTTGTGCAGCTCTACCCAGTGTGGAAAAGACACATACTATTTGCATGAACAAAGTTGAGAAACTTTAACAGTAAAGTTAAATCTGTTCTTCTCTACACATGTGAAACCTGCAAAGTTACTGCACAAATTACAAGCATGTTTGTAAATAGATGTCTTCGTAGGATACTGGGTGTTTACTGGCCATACATGATAAGAAATGAAGATCTATGGGAACGGACTCGGGAAACTCCTATTGTTAACCAGATTAAAATGCGAAAGTCGAGATGGATTGGCCATACACTGAGGAAGCCGGATGGAGTCATCGGGATGAAAGTGCTGGAGTGGAACCCCAAAGGAAAACGAGACGCGGCCGGCCACAGCACACTTGGAAGAGATCTGTGATGGATTAAGCAGCTGAGACTGGGAACAACCGGGAAGAACTGCGATGGTAGGTATGCAGGAGAGTCCGCTGGCGAAACTTCATTGAAGCGCTTTGCTTCTGTAGAAGCTACAGGAGATAAATCAAAGTAAGTCAATCTTGTAATCTCATTTAGTTTATAAAAGTTTATTCATAAAAGACATAATACTTAAAAATAAAGTTTTATCGAGTTTTTCAAACTGAAGATACAAAAACTTTTTTAGTTTTACACCTCACCGATTCATGTACAAAACAGATTTTATTATACATTAAAAGGAACTCTTTCTTACCTCTTTCTCGATTCCATATTTTGGTAGTGTACAGGATTTAGTCGTACAATGCGCACAAAACACCTGACCACATGCACGACAATGATGTTTCCGTAACATGAGGCTGAATGGCGAACGGCAGCGATGACAGCATTCACCGTCCGCCCATTCTGGAGCTGTATCTGAACTGAACATAGCATCTGATTCACGCATCGCCGGAAATTTATAACCTTCCGATTTCAACCAGTTTACAGTATCCTAAATTTGTATTTAATTATACATATGCTACAATATTAATAAAATTATCAATACTAATTACGGTATAAACATACATTACGGTAAATTTCTAAGTAAAGATTCCAATTGATTATAATAATATAATTAAAATAATAATTTTCTTTAGTGTTTCAATTTAAGAAAAAAATGCAGTCGTCAATATAGTAAATGTACATTACACAGCCTAACACATATTTTGCTGTTGACTTTTTGTAGCTGAATTTAAGAGTATTTCATGTGCTGAAAACAAATATTAGGTAAAATATACGTAAGTATATAATAAGTGACCTACCATCAGTATTTGTATAGTTCTATTGTTTGTTTATATAAATCTTAGCTATAGAGCAGTTCATTTTAACCATTTATAGATTTTAATCATTATATTTTATGAATATGGCATTTCACTATTTATTTATACTTTAGATTTATTTATTTTTAATTATCCACGTCACTTTAGTTTGCAATTTGATTTTATTCACTATTTATTTATTTTGGCTTTATTATTATTTCTGACATTTAATTTGGTTTTATTTCATTCGTGTAATTTATATTATCGATGTGTCTCAATGTTTGACTCATTCTAAATGTGGTTATTTCTTTTAAAGATATTTGATAATGCCACTTCAAAATATTGTATAGACAACATCATCGTCAATAATCGTGCTTTCAACACTTACTGTTATGTTTGAGACATTGGTCTAACCATCATAACTCCCAAATGTGTAAATTGTCAATAGAAATTAAGCAGAATCCTAAAGTAAGTAATTGAGGCCTTTTACTCAGCAAGGACTTAATAAATTTTACAATCGACTTGACTTATCTCAGTTGGAATTTCATCCAATGTAGTGAGAGCATAAAGGTAGTTTTCAATGAATTTATGGGGAAAATAAAAGATTGTTATCTAGCATCTTTCCCAGAACGAACTTTACATAATGTAAAAACACATTCTCCTAAACTGACCTGGTTCAATGACAGTCTGAAGTGCCATAGGGACAGAATAAAACTGCTAACCGATCTGTCACGTAGGTCCGGTGACTCTCATACAAAAGAAATTTTACGGCGAGAAAAACTATCGTATCTTAAAGCTATATCGAATTCCAAAATAAAAAGCAATGATGTATTTATAAAAGTCAAAAAATAAATGTTCAGCTGCATGGCATATTATTAAGTCAGATGGGTACAAATAACGCGCCAAAAAGATCTGACGTTACAACTGAATTCCATAAATTCTTTTTACAAATACCATTTACTGTGGTTGATTCACTTCCAAACTCCATTTGCAATTTTAATCACGTGCAATCCATTGGTCCTTCCGGATTAAGTTTTGCTTTTCGGGAGGTTTCCCTAAATGAGGTCAGGGACGCAATAAAAGGACTTAATAATAGTCGGTCCCGAGATGCGTTTGGCCTTAGTGATTCTCTAATACGAAGTGTGAAAGACGTTGTGATATCACCGTTAACTAAACTTTTTAACATGAGTATTACACAAAAATCTTCCCTAGAAGTCTTAAAATAGCAAAAGTGATCCCTATTCCTAAGAAGTCAAACGTTAATTTTCTGGAAAGTTTTCGCCCCATATCAAATATACCCACAATTGCAAAAAGTTTTGACACACTTTAAAACAATCAAATTATCTATTATATGGAAACCAACCATCTATTTAATATAAACCAATTTGGGTTTAGACCTGGCCTGTCGATGAAGGTAGCAATATCGGAACTTGTAACTGCTATTTGGTTCCTTTGAATCAAAGTGGTCAGACATAAGCTCCGTTAATATTGGAGTACCGCAAGGCTCGGTTCTTGGTCCTATCCTTTTCATTCTGTTTATTAATGATTTCTTTGTGATAACAGGTACAAAAACAATACTATATGCTGACGACGAAACACTTTTCTTAGAAGCAAAGGATAGGTTGGAACTATTGGTTCATGCAGCAAATGCACGCGCGGCATCAGAATCATGGTTTGTGGAAAATCGACTTTGCATAAATTCTGGGAAAACTCATTCTCTATTTTTTTCCATCAACCAAGATGGCGTTGATCAAGAAAGTGTAAACTTTTTGGGTGTTCATTTAGATGCCAGCTTCACATGGACAAAACATTGTAATAAAGTTTTTATAAAACTCTCTGGGAATATTTTTGTTTCGCGAAATCTTGCAAACTCTATATCTTGCGACATCCTTAAACAAGCTTATTTTGGGCTATGTCATTGTCACCTTATGTACTTATTGTGTGGGGGCGATCAGCCAAATGGCATCGTGTTTTTAGACTTCAAAGGAGTGCAATACGTATCATATCTGCGTTACCATACAGAACTGATTGTAGAGATAAGTGTAAAAACTTCAAATAATGACTTTCCCATCCATGTATATTTAAGAGGTACTGGTGTAAACTAAGGAACACCTGATGCTGTATCAATATGGCTGTGAAATTCATAATCACGATACTAGTCACAAAATAAAGCCCCGATCGATAAAAACACGGTTAACAAAAGTTCAAAGGTCCTGGTAAGCAATTGAGGTATCATATTATAATATGCTCCATGTTGAAGTATTATCTGCTCCCATGCTGGTGTTTAAAAATAAGCTGAAAACTTTTTTAACACAATCGGCATTCTACTCATATGATGAATATGAATGACATGTTTTTACTTAAGAGCATTTTTCCTGAAACTGGAAGGTTGAAATAGCAAAGCTATAATATCTACACAGCCCTGTAATAGTGTTACGTTATAAACAGATGTTGCTGAATATTATAACCTAGTAATCGATTCCATATTCTTTGAATTCGCTGACTTTCTGACATTGGCAGCTGATATTATGAGGCTTTATATATATTAACCTTTTATCTACTGAGCGGGTCCAACTCAAATGAAAGTATGACTCGAAAATCCTGTCAACCCTCCACAGGGGCGACAAGGTCAGCAAATATTTTACGAAAAAAAATAAAAATTTTGCGAGAAAAATCAGGACCTACACGGAGCCTTCCGAGAAGTTGATAGTATACCTTCTGCGAGAAGTTATACCTTCTGTGTTTATAATTTATTTTAGAAGACCGTTTTTAGAAATTATCAAATAGACGAATGTAGAATTATTGAAGAATTTGAAGAACCGGTACCAAGCACCAGCATAGTATATGAATCTCCGAAAAAGATGAGACGATGCAGCATATGTATAGCTAAAAAAGATCGAAAAACTAAAACAACATGCTATATATGTATTATGCAAAAATTGTTTTTGAATAAATATATCTAAAATATACAAAATAAACATGTTAAAATACAGAAAGACACCTTAGATTACACATGAACCCGAGCGGCAGGTATTGATAGTTTTTTTTGCGGTAGACAAAAGGTTAATATATCAACAATCTTTCTTTCCTTGTCAGTTCTCAAACTCATACGCATTGCTCGATTTTCTACTCTGATCCAATTTTTAGCTATAAAAATCGGTGCTTATTGTTCTCTATGGATAAACAAATTTTAGGGAAAAATAGAAATATTACTAACATATGACAAAGCTTTTTCGCGGATTCATCAGATGGGTGTCTTGTAACAATATCACCTTATTGATACATTGATGGAAACTTATGGACTTAATTAAATTTTTCAACTGGTTTGAGTTTACTATTGTCGCTGTTATTTCGCTTTATGTCGACAATCAAATTGGTTACCTTATTCCTCTGAAATTATTGAAGATGCAACATTCAGACAATGCCGCATTTGATGAAAATAGTAACCTTTATCGAATCACACCGACTACATGAAATAATATTTTAATAGAATGTAATTTTTTACATGCATAAACTTTAAAACAATCTATCTTCTGAAAATATACTTCAAAATTTACCTTCAGAGCACTAAATTTCGGGTTCTTTCTGAATGCAAACTGCCAAGCTTGTAACAATTCTAACATTTTTGTACGAACATTTTCATGAGCAGTAGTTTTTACTACGTCATGTAAAACTTCACAATAGGCTTTAGTAGTTAACTCCTCATGTAAAACACTACAATTCTTAACCATACTTTCAAGCAATTCTACAGCAAACATAGCAGTATGAGGATTTGTAGAGGTCAGTTTCTTTTTGACAGCCTGTAGAGCTTGTTTAGGTCTACAACATTGTCTTGCACAGAATTCTACACATCTATTAATTGCACAATATACTCACTGAACATCATTTTGCCTAATCATATCACATATTTGGAGTATCATGTTCCAATCTGGTTCCATTCTATATTGACTTGTAGCTTTATCTGCATTGTATTATTAAATAGAACAACAAAAACTGAATACATTTAATGTACTTACCCACTAGTTTATCGAAACCTGTTTGGCGAAACATTTTGAGATATTTTACAAAACTATAGTTTTATTTATTGTTCTTGTAATATTGTATCAAACTAATCGATCCGAACGTAATGTTATGGTAGATATATGGAAAGGAATAAAATCTGAAAATCAATGTGAACAAGGAAAACCGAAATTAAATATGTGTGAATCACAAGTATAACATCTGATAATGAAGCGGAATTAAAAGTCTGATTTTGACATTTGATGACAAACTTCATAATATGGCGGCAGTTATATACGGCGCGGTAGAAAATAAAGACTAATTAAATTAAGATGGCATATGACGTCATTTGTTATTAACGCTTTTTTAAACATAATATTCGTCCTGCTCAATAAATATATTAGTTAAATATAGAATATTATTTAAAAATTTATTGCACTAGGTGTTTACAATAAAAATTTTGTAATATACGTATTTTGTATATTTAATACTGTTATTAATGTGATAATAAGTTTTACAAAGTATTTTTCAGTCCTTGCAGTCATACACTATTGCAGTACACAATAGCAGTAGCAAGGATATTAGAATCTTTCTAGAAAAAATTTTAACTTACAAGTATAGGCTTAATCGTTTATATGAATTTTCTGTCATATTACGCTTCAGTTAAAATTGCACAAGCCTACTTCTAGGTTTAATTAGGTATACTTTAGAAGATTTAAAACTTTTTATAAACTCGTGAGAAAATAATTAGAATGTACAACTTTTTTTCAAGTCAAATATGACGTAATGTCTAGATCACCTACTATTTAGTAGATTCTCAGGCAACACACAAAAAACGAATATATGCTACGTGAAAACATAGCATATTCACAGAGTATAGTCAAAATATTCTCGACATATTTGTGTACTGATTGATCATATGTAGTCTTAAAGACGATCCAAAAAACGATCGATTGGTACGTCGACTAAGATGGATAAATTATTGGTTTAAGGGAACATCTAAATTTAGACAATTAAACTTGTTTTGTTCCTATATTACGGAAATTTTATTATTTATATTCAAATTGTTAAACTTAATCATTATCATTTTCGTTAGACGTAAATCACTATCATTATTAAGAATATTATTAAAATGTCAGGCAATAATTAAATCAACGGACTAATGACATGAACCCTAATTTGTTTAATCTTGACGGCATTTCACGGTAGAAGCTGATGTCATGGTTAAGTAATTAGTTCAAAAGGTAGTTGTGTCGTTGTTGGTTAGTTAAAGGTGCTAAATTAAGGTTAGGTTTACTAATTCAACCTTTGCCATTTTTATTTAGGATAGACGTAAAAATGACCTAAAATGAGTCAGGTTAAAACGTGAAATCATCTATTTATAATAGTAATAGTTCTTGTGATTCTTTCAGGACCTATTATTACCTCCTTCCTCTAAAAATAAAAATTAATCTGGGTTTTGATAATATTAAAATTAAAATCTTCATTTAATTGGTCCAAAAGTATATTTTATATGATCCACTAAAAGAATTAACGTGGCAGCTGAAATTATATTGTGTACTCCACGCCTGACATAATTATCGTGATTTATTGGTTGTATTCAACACCAATAAACCGCAAACTACAATTTCCAAACACGCCATAATACCATTACACAATGTAAAAATGCTCTTGAATATAGCCAATTTCGAGTGGATGACCTACTGTTTGTTTTATTTCAAAAACGAAATTTATAATTTATAATTGCATTATAAAGTTTATAACATTTGTGACTAAAAATGGAAAAGTTGTAATGGCGTCTCATATATGTGACATGGAAACATTAATTTCTACCTAGAAATATTTTAAAATAAATTGATTTAAACTATTTTGTAAATTATCGAATGGTTACGATACAAATAATTTACAAGATTTATTTCATATATGCTTAATAAAATACATATTAACTGGAGTTTTTAAAAATTAAACGTCATCAAGCAGAGGAATAACCGTCTGAACCAGATCACAGTAGAGGAAGAAACGTCACCATTATACCTGGTAAATGAGAGACTATCATTTAGGAAAGAATTCTTTTGTGCATTAAACATTAAAGAAATGAAGTAACAAAGCAAAGAGTAATAAAGTACTTATTGTGCAATCGAATTAACGTAAGAATTAATTGTATATAAAAATTTTGTACCTACTAATTTACTATTGTTTTGGAACATTATGTATGTACATATACATATAACATTTATTTCCTTTGAAGAATTATATAAACACATTTCAAGAAAATTCGTTGTATACGAACATTTACGTAAAACTTATAGTCTACTGATGAATTACAATTACTTACTAATTCATATGTAATTATGTGAAAAATCAACTAGAAATTGAATTAATTAATAAAGAATATAACCCAATTATTTAATTTGTAAATATAGTTGTTTTACAAAATAGCTCATTTCTTTAGTCTGTTTTTAAATATCCTATAGAATAGATGACGTACCTTCCTGATAGTCTTTATTTTTGTATCTCAGTAACTATTTTGTGAACTACACTGTTTTTACAATTTCTTTCTGGGATTTCTTCAGGGCGGCAACCATATGAATTCTAGTACGAGGTTCAGTTTCTGACCTATAATTCTGGCTACTTAAAGAAGCTTTATATTGATCAAAATGGTGCATTGATTCTGTTTTAATACAAATTTAAGTACTGTTTTAATACTGTATATTTTCTAATTTGAATATATTTATTTTATATTATAGTAATACATATATTTTGCCCACACAATTTAAATATTACAGTACTTTCCTTTTATATGTTGTTCACAGCACTCTTATTTATTTACGTTTGTAAAAACGAATACGAAAATTCACAATTTCTCAATCAGTTGATATCTGTCATCATGATTAGAAATGAAACAGCTCAAGAGGTACTTCATTCGAGGTCATGCATGACGTATCGAAGGAACTGTCAAGATGAACCGAAAGGGATGGTTTGAACCGCTCGAACGTGAAAAATGACAGATGCTCATTATTGTTCACGATTATTCATCTATAACCATCCGCTCGAAATTGGCTTATGTCAGCTTGACATTCTCTAATGTCAAAAACGGCATCGATTTCATTGCACAATATCAGCTGATTGTTAATTAAAATCCTTTTGTACATGTCAGTTTCACATTTTTGTAATGTTAAAAACTGTATCGATTTAATATTATATGTCAAATTATAAAGCAGGATTGTTGTAAACTGAGTTCTACTTTTTAAAACAAAATATAAATAAGCGAAATAAATTTGAACTAATTTTGATTATTCCTTTGCAAAATTTGCACTGGACCATTTAGAAACTTTTGAACGTCCCCTATACGCAAGAGATTTTTGGAAATAAATCATTTCGTTACCAGATGGCGGAATATATCTTCAGAAAATATAAATGAATACCCGGTCCGCCATTGTTCGTGTTACTCCATAATACAGTTTCCATATACATATATTTCTCTAATAATACAGTGTTGTTATACGGTTATGATCTATTCCAGGTTTGTAAAAACGTATTTTAGGTAATTAATTAACCATCCTACAAGGAATTTTTCATAACCGCCGCCCAAATATAATGCCTACCAATCTATGCTACCGTATTTTTCAAACATTGTAATGACCTGTGATTATTTTTCTTAATAATTACTAAAATTAACAGCAGTTTTAATATTTTATAGTACGTTGACTTATATAAATGAGTCGGATAATGGGTGTCTTCAAAACGTGTTTTTTAGAAAGTTATGTTAAAATTTTGATTCATAATTTTTGTGATTTCCTTTGAGATCCGTGTACGGAGAAAAGTACAAATAAGTTCTTTTTGACACATGGTAAGATTTGTTCTAATATAAATCAAAGTATTTACTACATAAGTTAACAAATTTGTAATGCATAGCAATTTATGAATCAGTGGGTCATTTATTTAAATATTGTACGTCACCTTACCCCATCGACATCAAACATGTTTTTTAAAAATATGTGTGGACTTTTAAATTTTAGTACTTTTGAAAGTTTTTTGTATACCTATCTAATATGAAATCTAGATCAATTAATAGAATATATAATATTACAGTTGGTCTACCTTAAGACATTGAATATTGTAATCAATTTTAATTGTTTGAAAAGTTTTAAAAGAATCTGGAGTAAATTTTAACGAGTTTATTCAAAAATTATAAAGATGATACAACTACTCACGTCACGATATCTCTGACCAATTTGAGCCCATTTTGATATTAAAATAAACCCTTTCGAAATTACATCCTACTGACAGTATTCTGTGTTAAGCTATAAGACTTGCAATTAATAGATCTCATAAAGTGTCAGATATTTGCAACTTTTCCCGTATCTAATAATCAACTAGAAGTTCGTCTAGAAATCAACTACAAACTTTTCCCGTATCTAATAATCAACCACTTATAATAGTCAAGCCATTATAAGTGGTTGTAACCGTTGACTTAGCGTAGTAAAATATTAGGTACGCGCGCACCATAATATTGCTTAACGACACGCGCATATTAATCCGAATCGGATCACATTAACCCAACTTTTTCAGAGAATTACTTTAGCTTTGACTTTCATTCCAAAACTATTTTTTTATATCAATATCCACTTTTGGGATCTTTCAGGGTCAAGCCTTACGTTAAAACAAAATCTAAAACTGCTTAAATAACTGTATCTGAATTACGTAGCTCAACTTTTAACAGCTACATTTTTACTTTTAACTTTTAACAGATTTTCGCATTTTAGGGAGGGCTTAAGTTTTCATCACTGATAATATTTTTTCTCTGAGTTTTCTCAAGCATAGAAACAGCTTTTTCTTTTATTTTTAACTTTGCCTCATGGCGGTGCTTCATTTAGCAGAATTGAACTATGATGTTACTGTACAACATGCGTTTGCTTATTCCAGATCATCCATCTTGATATAAGTCTAGACTAGAGTTTTACAACTTTTTTGCGGATCGTAGGTACGTCTTGGGCGAAGCGAAGATGAACCGCGGGTGGGGTAGATCAAGATGAGCTGCCTGGACATGCCGGAAACAAAGTTCGAAAGAGTGAATTAGTGACTGAAGAATGAGTGAAGTAATAAAATGAATTTGTAAGTAGGATTTACGTCGTTAAATGGATTTTTCATTTGAAAATGCAAACGCATTGGGCCCCTCCTACGATCTCACTATGCCTCCCAAGAGAGGCGTGCTCCATTAGTATCCGTTTCACTTTTGCTTTTTCTATAGTCTTTAATATCTTTTATAAAGTTTACACTTTTGCCGATCGTAATGTGTAAGAATTTAATTGTAGTTGTTTTCTTTAATCTCGTTTTTATAACAGCGATTTCTATTGCTCCTGTTGATAAAACCTGCTAATCATACATTGACATCCATAATATTCCATAGGGAGGACCCAATACGGATCCCTATACTACACCGGGGGTCAAGTTCCTTTTACGATTTTTTTTGCCAAATTCATACTTCACGTAAGTCACGACCTTTAGCCAAAGATGTTATAGTATCGATTTTAAAGTATTTACTAGAACAGTTTAATATTTTGAACGTTGTTACGAGGGATGTCTTTTTCATTTTGCATATAGCTTTAACAAAAAGCAATAGTTTAAATATCAGTCCTTTATTGTTTTTCAAAGTACTTGTCACCATTAAAGCACTTATTCCACTCTTCAATGGGGATGCTCGAAATACATTTGGAAAGCATCGACTACATCGTTTGAACTTCAGTCAGGAATGTACGGAGGATGATCAAGCAATGCGATGTTTTGTTGCTCTAAAAACTCAATTGTTCGTTGAGCAGTGTGAGAACTTGCATTATCATGGTGAAGGATGATCCGACACTTTGGGTTGTTTTTTCGCAGCACAGAAATGATTTATGCCAAACAAACGGTTGTGGACCAATCAGCAGTTACCGTCCTTCGATTTTGTAAAGAAATTGCCACATGTTCGGATTTGAATACAAAAGTTGCGATCATCTATTTCGACACACTGCGGGAACGGATGACGTTGGTTGGGTTCTCCTCATCTTGAAGCAACCAAACAATAGACTGACGTTTATTCTCGGGTTTATAAGAATAAATCCAAGAATCGTCACCATTGACGATACTGTTTTACTGTTTACATTTTTGGAGCGGCGTTTATTGAAACAATTCAGAGTTTTTCGGCAAAACTGAAACGAGTCGCCATTTGTTCCTCGGTCAACAGATGTGGGATCCAACGAGAAACTATTTTTTTCATGCACAATTATGTAAACTCTTTTGGATTGAGGTCTTAGAAATGCCGAAGGAACTCTCAATCTCCCGGTAGGATACATGCCGATCTTCATTAATCTTCTCGCGCACAACATTAACGTTTTCCTGTGTGACCACTGATTTTGGTGGAACCTGACCTAGGATTATCGTGACATTTGTGCGTCCACGTTTGAATTCAGAGTACCAGCGAGAAATTGTCGATCGATGTGGTGCTTCATTACCAAAAACAGCAACCAACTTGTAAAAAGTTGTAAAAATTATCGCTCGATTTAATTCCATGTTTCTGAACTTACTAACTTTAACAATTCACTGTGACTAAACCACTTGTATTTTGACGAAATTTTGAATCTATGTGCTGTATGTGCAAAATTAAAATGAATTAAATGGCTATATGCAATTTTATAATTATTTTGATAATATTAATGATATTAAATTTGAATTAATAACTTCTTATTTTTTGCAGATATTTTTGATGATAGCTCGATACAACATAACTACATCTGCTAGTAAATATTCTTTCAATGAGTTCCACGTACTAATAACGCAAATATGAATATTTTCGTCATCAGCGTACATTGAATCATCTGACTTTCTACCTTTAATATCCTTTAGAACGATTCAAGAGGATGGAACATAATACGCATTAGAGAATCAATATGTTTTGGCTAAAAATAATTCTCTTATAATATTCTTGTTGATTGCGGGCGTTCAGTTTTAAAATATGTCAAGCGGCGGAGGACCTCCGCATCACTCGTCGCACGGACGACAAATGCAATCGTCAGGCGCTGCTTGGAATCATTTACAAGTGAGAAACTATCGAATACGTTAATTATTTGAACATTTGATTAATTAAAGAGGAAATGGAATTGAATCTGTTTTTATGACAAACAAACATAGGTATGTAATACCAATAGTCCCAAGAAATGTCTTAAAAAACGGCTTGTTCAAGTTGTTTGGCGCCATTTCACCCATTATTATAAGGGATCATCAGTATCCTATTTATTTGGAGTATCGCGGCTTTAAAAACAGAGGTCACAAGCAGGCTGTTGATAGAAATGAAAATTCGTATTATTATTAGTTTTTGAATGCCAACCTGCTTTACATGTAGTAGTTGATGTTCTTAATATTGCATACCGATCGTTATTGATGAAGGTATTATGCACCCTATATGAGAAGTAGGTAACATTCTATCATCTGTAGAGATATTCAGTGCAATGAAGACGACTATAGAGTCATTGGAACCCCTAACCACCCTATTTTCTCTCGTTCATTGAGCTATAGGACCCGCATACCAATTAAATAAAGAGAAAATGAAATTGAATCTGCTTTTATTGCAAGCAAGCATAGATTATTTTAACAGGTACGTAATATTAATAATCACAACTCAAGGTGCAAGATGTATAATAATAATAATAAAATTTAAATAAAAGCACCTATAAATGTTTTATCAGTCATGTAGGCAAATTCCATTTGCAGTTTATTTAACAGTACAGGGGTCTGATAAGAGAAGCAGCTTTTGAATGTAGTAGTTCGATGTGTTGGAATTAAGAGGCTGTATTTACTTTTACGTCGAATATTTATTTTATGTAAAACAGTTCGAAAGCTAATTTTTCTATATAGATAAATAGGAATCTTATTAGCAACTACTTTTTTGAACGTACATAACATGTGTAGATGGCTACGATTAGACATATTGAGCCAGTTTGCATTTTTGAGCGTATTTGATACATGAAACAGTTTGAAGTATATGACATATATACTTGAAGTATATATGTCATGTATGAAGTATATGACATCTCAAATTTTCCATAGAGCCCCACATGAATTTTGGCTAACCATATTCATCAAAGCAGATAAAATAAAATATATTTATTTAATAACAACACTTGAAAGTTCAAGTGTGAATTTATTTAGTGTTCTATTCTTTTGTTTTTGTTTTGTGCAATGTATTGTTGGCGTGCGTTATTAAATAAAGATTTTTTTATCTGCTTTGATGAATATGGTTAGCCAAAATTCATGTGTGGCTCTACGGAAAATTTGAGATTTTAATTTTCTTAATATTTTGCTCTTTTCACTCGAAAGTTTGGCGACTTCTGGTTTAGGGAGATATATTCATCCCGTAAGATTTTCTGATTTGACTATTAATGTGAGCTCTGAAGTGAATATGTTGGTCCATAAGTAAACCAAGATTTTTAACGTGCGTGTAATTATTAATTAGCACGTCATTAACATATAATTGAAGACTGCTATTATTGTCTAAGTTAAGTTTTCCAAATCAAATAGACAATAATTTGGAAGCATGCCTTGTCGTAATTTCTACTATAGCTGTATACCTGCATTGAGTTCAGCTAGAGCACGGGTAGACATATTTAGATCAAACACATGATACATGGCGTCATTTGGTCTTCATGGTACTTTATATCTCTATAGATGGTACAATGTTGCTTTAATCTTACCTACTTCTTATATATGGTGCGTAATACATATATCATTAACTATCGATATGCAATATTACGAACAACTACATGTAAAGCTGGTTGCATATAATTCTTGAACAAGCGGCTTTTTTAAGACATTTGTTGTGATTATTAATATTACGTACCTATTAAAATAATATTGGATTATTTCAAATATCCATTCTGTTTGGTTGTAGTAGATAGATAGATGGATCAGACAGGCGTATATTGTCACACAGTGTATATTACAGGGCAATGCTGTATAAATAATAATGGCAGGTTACTTTCAAATCAAGTAATATAAAATACTAAGAAGAAACTAAAAGCTCGTTCTTTATCTCTATAGTTAAGAATAAACGTATTCTTCGAAAATAATCTATTTTGCATCACGATGAGCCTCGTCAGCATTTGCCTAGATCTGCTCGTGGTTTTTTGTTTTGTTTTGCAATAATGTCTGACGGCCTTTTTTGCTAATTTTTGCGGATTTAGGTTGATAGTGCATACAGGATATATCTTATAATCATCGTGACTAGTATCTCCTATTTTATAGCAATGAAGGAATTTTCACAAGTATCAAAATACTGTTGTTTTAATTATGGGGTCAATTGCTGTGACATCTATTTTGCTGATACTTTATAGAACTAGAGATTGTCGTGTATAATGCTTAGTTGTTTGTTTGTATAATTCTTAGCTACACAGTTATTTAAATATACTTTCATTTTAACAATTTATAGATTTGAATAATATTTTATGAATATTACATTTCATTATTTATTTATTCTTTAGATTTTTGTCTTATTTAATTATCCGCGCCACTTTAGTTTGCAATTTGATGTTATTCACTATTTGTTTATTTTGGCTTTATTATTTATTTCTTTAAATTTAGTTTAATTTTGTTTGTGCACATTTATCGATCGATATGTTCGAGATCGAAATATATCGATAAATGTGCACAAATAAAATTAAACTAAATACTCATTCTAATTAAAGACTCATTCTACTGGTGGTTATTTCTTTTACATGCCTTATAATTTTGGGAATTTTATTATATTGTGAAATTCCTTTGTCGAAAATTGAATTTTTGGTAGGCATGTTATTTTTTTATTTCAAAAAGAAGCAATCCCTATTTCTGGTCTGATATCCATGGCTATCACTGTTTTTCTGTACAATTTTCAAGTAATCTGGTACCAAATTGTTTTCAATTTTATGTATGAAGTTCATTGCATCTATTCTATTCAAGTTTCTTTAACATATCAACAATTTTTGTTTCCTTGTCAGCCCTCAAAATCATACGCATAGCTCGATTTTCTAAGACTTGAAGTTTCATTATAACATATTTTTGTCCAATAAATAACAAACTATTGCAATATTTATAATGTGGTTTAACAATTGCATTGTACAAGTTACTAATCACCTTCTTGAGAGCCAAATATTTTAGCTTCTCCAAAGCCGTTATTTTCTGTCATTTTTATTTTCGATATATTCATAATGCTCCAGTAAATTAAGGTCTCGGTCAATTATTATACTTATATATAAACGTCTAGCTTTGTCCGTCTGGAACGCTTTTGATATTTATTATATCAGAAGTTTGTTGCCACGTTTAGTTTACATAAATTATATGATATAACTTAATTTTCTACTTTACTCTATGTGAACCGTCAAGGTTTTTTTTTTGTAACTCTTTTGGGTTACAAAAAACGCCGGTAGGGGTCAAATAACCCAACTCATTTGGGTAAATAAAATATGACCTGGTAATGGATAGTCGTTTTACGACGGGTTATTATCTAGTTTCTAAATATTTTATTTTATCGCCAAATTCAATTTTTTCATCGTTTATATATACCGCATGCGGAATTCTGATTTTTTTTTGTTGCTAATTAGTATTACTTTGGTCTTATTGCATTCAGACTTAAGCAGTTCAATTTTATCCATTTATTTAGCGATTTTAATTCACTATTCATTATATTTATCATTTCATTTAAATTAATTCCTCCAATATATATTAGTGAATCATCAGCAAATAGGTTTAATTAACTTTGTTTTAATAATTGGGGCATTTCATTTATAAAGATAATAAAAAGTAAGGCCCCCAGTCTACTACCTGAAGGTACACCATGATCAATATTTACATATTCTGAATTTACATACTGTTTCCTGTTTTGAAGGTAGTTTTTCAGCCATTCACAAACACCATTTCTAATTCCCAGATTCCATAACTTTTCTAATAGAATATTTCTAACTGTTGTCTCAAACGCTCTTTTAAAGTCAGTAAATATCGCTACCACCTCCTCATCATTGTCCACAGCCCTCTTCCAGTTTTCTATAATTAGTTGAATGACCGTTTCCGTTGAATGCTCCTTTCGAAAACCTTACTATTCCGTACACAATACCTTTTTCTTATTTATAAAATTTAATATTTCTTCGTGGTAAATTGATACAATGATTTTTTCAATAACTGGGAGCACGTTTATCAGTATTATGCCATTTGATTTGTGGATGGGAACAATTCTTATTATTTTTTTATTTCCTGGTAATTTGTTTCTCTTATTGATGTATCTACTATTTCGGTAACAGTATTTTCGAGGCTATCCCATCATTTTCGTAATGTGTTTACACTGGACTTTGGTATTGTTCATATTTTTTTTTTAATTCCATTATACTATCTATTAAGTATAATTGTTTAATTTTTCAGCGAGATCGGTCGGCTTATCTATTTTCTGCACGTTAATATCATTAACGTACAAAATATTTTTCTTTTTTATGTTTAGTAAATCTCTAATTTACCATCCAAGATTTCTTTGGGTTATTTATATGATTGTTTGTATAGTAATCCTTTTTGCAAGTCTTAATAATGCAACAAATCTATTTCTATTTTGATGTTATATTCGATCCATTTTTCGTTAAGTTTACGCTGATCTATGTTTACATTTTGATTTAATAAATTTGATGTAAATTTAAATGCTTGATAAGCATTTTTCTTTTCAATTCTTGCAATTTCGGCTGTTTTATTGTAAAATAAAACTTGCTGTCTTAAATTTAGGTCTCTTTCGATCTATTTCTGTTTTAAATGTGGTTCAGAACCATAGCTTATATTTAAAATTTCAGCAATGTAATTCGATGGTTTTTTTTTTTATTATTCACCGCCGAAATCGACTGGGCCATTAGAACACGATCTGTTTAGCTTTGTATATGAGTCCTATATAAAAAAATATTTAGAATTTGAATTACAACACAATAGTCATACAATATAATACGTCAAAGTGTTATTTTTACTTCCTTATTACCAAGTTTAGTACAGTTGTTTAGATTGTGACTATAGTTTCAACTCTTTCGAGTCATCTTCAGTCATGCAGACTAGGGGTTCTAGGATACATATGGGTTCTACTATTTAGGTGTTTTAGGTGACCATATTGGGATTGGACTTAGTGGTGTTAGTTCTTAAAGATCTCATCATGGTTTACTGAAAAGTAACGATTGACGCAATCAATGTATATAATACGTCAGTAACAAGACCTACATCTCAAAAATAATATTTCTTTCAACTTGTCCAGTTATTTTGATGCATTTTGGTGACACTTTTTGAGGTGTTTATTTGACACTGTTCCGTAAAATACCGCATTATATGGCACTAATACTGTTTTCCTCAATTAAGTCATATAAAACAGCGTATTATGGCAATATACTTCCAGTAATTAAAACATTAAGTCATTAATTATATTCAGCAATTAAATAATGTAATACATTTGTTTATATGTGTTACCTAAATCATTAACGGGACCATTCGATGTCATTTTTGACCATTGTCTAATTGGTAGTGGCATTGTTGTCATATATTAGAAAGTCGATATAAATACTGTTAAAACTTTATATGCAGGGGTGTTCAGGATTTTAGCTGTTGGGGTGACTTTTTGATGTAAGTGTATTTGAGTGCGACTGCGTTTTCTTGGAATGTACTTCTCAATTGGTGTTTTATTTATAAACTTCAGCTTCACGGGCGAATTCTAGAAGCCTTGCGGTCGACTGTAATGGAGATCTTGGAGACCCTGTACTGTACTATATCATTAAATTATAGGCATCTCAGTGTACTTATTTCTATTATATTTTTATGCCAATGGATATATCAATAATAATTTTGATTTTATTATCAATAGTTTTATAAAACTAAATATCGCGCCAATTTAGTAAAAATATAACAATAATACAAGTAGT
The DNA here is from genome assembly GCA_009867245.2 of Adranes taylori. Classification (NCBI taxonomy): domain Eukaryota; kingdom Metazoa; phylum Arthropoda; class Insecta; order Coleoptera; family Staphylinidae; genus Adranes; species Adranes taylori. The sequence goes on along the minus strand of WYDF02275088.1, from coordinate 2,456 downwards.
GCTACTTTTTTCTAAGTAGGAAAAGATATTGATATTTTATTTAAACAATAAAATATCACAACAATATAATCAGAATAAAATATGTTTTATTACGCAGGTTCCTAATTATTTTCCACGTCAGCCACAACATGCACACATTCTTAATAGTAGCGGTACTGGTTCAAGCAATATCAGTAATAGCGGCGCCGGTAGCTCGTCTCAAGGATCAAGTGGTAGCAGCAGTTCATCATCTGCCGATCACCATCATCATCAATCGCATGCGGCGGCTGCGGCAGCGGTCGTAGCAGCGGCTGCTCACCATCACGCTGGTATGATGTTACACCCATCGGCTGCAGCGGCCGCAGCATCATGGCACACACCAACAGCCGCTGCTGTAGCTGCAGCCGCACATCATCATCACTCGAGTAGCGGCAGTGGAAGTACTGATGAGTCGATGATGAAAGCAGCCGCAGCACTTGCTGCACAACATTCCCAGCATCTATTTAATTTAGAACAGATGTTGTCTGCTGGTGCTGCGAGTGGGCAAGATCATGCAAGGTCTTACCAACATCATCATCACCAACAACAAGTAAATAAGTATATTTTATTAACTTAGCATTTTTGTGATTATTTTAATATTTCTCGCTTCTCATTATGTGTCCCAAATATGTCAGTTCCCTTATTTTTATGGATGTAAGCAGTTCCCGTTCCATATACATTCTCTCAAGTACCTGATCGTTTGTCATGTGTTCGATTCAGCTAGTTTTGAGAATCCGTCGCATTACCCACATTTCGAAGGCCTCGATACGCTTGCATGTGGCATCAGTGAGTGCCCAGGCTTCTACACCATATAGTTTACCATTCTTAGGCTTAGTTTTAAGCTAAAGTTGCTGCTGCTGAATATACTTCTCATCTTCATGAAAATCGCTCTCGCTTTTTCTATGCGTTGTCTAATGTCACGTGAGTGGTCCCAGCTGTTGTTTAGTGAACATCCTAGATATTGTATCTGTTCCAATCGCTCTATGATTACGCCGTTTACGTTCAGGTTTGGTGCTGCGTTGTTGGTTTTGCTTATTACCATGTACTTTGTTTTAGCTGCATTCAGCTAAAGTTCGTAGTTTTCTCCAATGTCTACCACTTTGTCCAATAGCAGTTGCAGATCTTGTGACGTTTCAGATAGGACAGTATCATCTGCGTACCTAATATTGTTGAGTACTACTCCATTAATAGATATTCCCTCTTGTTCATTACCTAGGGCTTCGAAAAACAGTTCTTCAGAGTACATGTTGAACAGCAATGGCGATAGTACACATCCTTGTCGTACTCCTAGTTGGATTTGGATCTCTTCTGTTAGTTCGTCATCAACTCTTACCGATGCTGTCTGACCCTAGTATAAGTTAGATATTATTCTTATACCCTTTTCATCTATCCCTGTTCTTCTTAGTATCTCGATCATTTTACCTTGTTTTACCTTGTCGAACGCCTTTCTGAAGTCAATAAAATATGCATGCAAGTCACAGTTCACATCTCTGCATCTTTGTATAAGGACTTGTATTGTGAATAAAGCTTCTCTTGTTCCAAGGTTTTCTCTGAATCCAAACTGCGTATGGCTATGTGTGTCTCTATTTTCCTGTATATTCTTTCATGAATGATCTTCAGAAATATTTTGAGACCATGACTCATCAGACTGATCGTACGAAAGTCTTCACTCTTTTTTGGTATCGTGACGAACGTTGATTTTAGCCACTTCCTGGGAATTTTTCCAGATTCGTAGATGTGTTATTATACAATTTGCATAGTTTCTCCAGAGCACTGCCGGTGAATAGTTTCAGAATTTCCGCTGGAATTTCCACATGCCTTGTTGCTTTTCATTCTCTCTATGGCTGTTAACACTTCGGCTTCTGTTATATTGGGTCCATCTTCCACATCGCGCAGCTCATGGTTTGCTTCTCTATTGTCTCTAAACAGTTATTCTGTGTAGTTTTTTCATACTCTCATTTTTTTCTCTCTTTAATGTACTATGTTTCCCTATACATCAACTAGTAGACTTGTATGTAGGTGTTTCCCTGCTCCTGTTAACGCTTTGATCTTTTTGTGGATGTTAAAGGCATCATGTTTTTCTATAGTTGTCCAATTTCTGGACACTGCTGAGCATGGTAGTTTTCTTTTGCTTTTGTGATTTCTTTTCGGTTCTCTTTGTATTTCTTTTTATATCCGTCTGGATCTTTGTTTTTTAGTGCGCTTTTCTCTTCCATCATCAGCATTATTTCGTCTGTCATTCATTTGTTCTTTCTAATTTTCTTGTTTTTCTGCTTTCAGCTGTGTTTTCATCATCTCAAATGTTATTTGTTGGATTTTCTCCCATCACTTTTATCATGCTAAATTGTTCGTTCCATCTTCTGAAACTCCACGTTTAGCTTGTGTGATATGTTATTTTGAGTAATAGGGTCCTTCAGCTTACAGAGATCTAGTTTTTG
>WYDF02275077.1:0-17671 GCA_009867245.2 Adranes taylori | reverse complement strand
AATGAGTACTTGTAATACGTGGTAAGACTCTATTAGCGATTTTTATTGACTGACAGCGTTCATTAAAGCTAAGTACAATTCTATAGTTAGTTAGGATAATCCATCGTTCCCCATTATTGTATCGAACTAGATCTAAATTTATTTTTGGATCATTTCTTCTTCGGTTCCGATGATGAACAAGAACTAACGGATGTTGATGCTGGTCAGATCAAACTGTAGAACGGTTGTTTGTTAACGAAGATAATGAGGATATTGTCCATCCATTTAGCTGATGTCGAAGTTGTAAAATACGTAGTCGAAGATTTGAGAATACGTTGTTGTGGATGCAGAATATGTTGTTGGGTTAAGAGAATGGAAATGAATCTGAAGGGGCGGCGATGATGATCTTCACGGGTCACTGGATAGTGCCATTCTTTTCACACAGTATCTGATGAATATGCTGACGTTTGACGACGGCTTCTTCTTAGTACCATCGAAGCCACGGTTAATGGAAGAGTTAGTAGTGTAAATGTGAGAAAAAGAAAACTGAAAATAAGATAACCGAAAATACCCTGATTTTAGAAATTTATCGTAGATCAGTTTTACATTGTGTTTGAGAATTAGTTAATTTAATATAGAGAATTAGTTACTTTGACTTCAACGCTACTTTGAGCAAATGAGCCTTAAGGCTGCAATAAGCGCTCACTGACCAAACAATAGATCTCTTCATTTTAATTGCAAATTGTGACTTCGAGTTTTGCGAAATGCTCGTTGCAAGAAGGAAGACCACCAAATTAGGTCTCATTCACACCGGACTGTGTGGGTCTTTTATATGTGAATTCTTGGCAGGGTTACACTCTTGAAAAATCGTATAGGGGTTACTTTATGTGTCCGAAAGCTCGAGATGCATTGCTAAAATTCTTAGAAAATATTGAACAACCAAAAGAAAATGACTCTTAGCCCGTTGGAAATTAGGGAGAGGAGAATCGCAACAGCCTTTTGCTAAAATTCTTCGGAAATATAAAATCTAAAGCTAAATTCGAAATGAGAATGCTGACTTCCTTGTGCAAAATTTACAGAAAATGCATAAACGAAATTATCCAAATTCAGCGGCACGAACCTATAAAATTATTTGTTATCATTTTCGATCGTAACACTGCATAAAATATCGCGCGAAATCGGAAATATTGAAAATAAGTAACTAATTTGAACGCGAACGAATTCAAATATAATTTGTCGAATAAAGAAAATATATTTTTCCTGACCCTCTTCTTTTGAAATGCAGTGCCTTGTAAAACATTTTGCAGCTAGCGCAAGTTTCTTCTGCTTTGTACAAATTAAGCAGAGTTTCATCTTTGTTCAAAGAATTATATATTATTAAATTTATTTGCTGTTTATACTACATTAGAATCAAATTATTAAATTAATGAATACTAAATTTTTAATTTACTTTGACTTGATTAGGCGATAATAATTTTTATTCAACGCTAAAATATGAAATTATATTTTTGGGCGGCATATTAGTGGATAAGTAAATGCTGGAAAAATTTCAAATACGAATTGAGATCAAACTTTAATTTAGGTGTGAACCCCAATAAAATTATGCATATCTCCGTATACGAATAATATCATTATTGTGTCAATAATGTTAAGGACACTTAAGATTTATGTAACCTCTTTAACATTTGGTTCATAACATAAACATGACAGCTTATTTTATCCAGCCTGCACTTTAAGAAGCATGGATTACACTTGGAATTTTCTGTTAGTTTGTGACGTATTATGACTCTCTTTACATGGACAACCAAATGTAAATTGCATGAGAAATTGCGCTGACTTTGGTCTATACTCTACAGGTATTTTAGTCATTTTGTAATAAAATTGCATCTCATTCCGTACTTTGACTGAGTTTATTCAATCATTTGGAATAAAATATATAAAGAAAGTAGAAAACTCTAGTTTTTTGAAAATAAAAACTTGACAGAAAGTTATGAGTTCAAATAGTTATTTGATTACTTTGAACTCATAAGTATTAGTACCATTTATTCCACAGCTAAATACGGCAAATTTAATAACAAGGATTTAAGGAAATATTCAGCGAAGTTTTGGACTAAATTTAATAGAAATAATTACAATATTACTCAGAATCAAAAATCACTCACAATTACGTATTTCTACATTAATATGAATAAAAGAAGAGAAATTTCTATTTTTGGTTTTTAAATATGTTTTTTAATCTCCTTTTTCTAGATTAAAAATAGAATACAACAAATAAGTAGGTATAATTTTCTACATTATTTTATGCAAATGTGTTCCGAAATCTATTTGCAATTTATTGCGATCTGAAAACATTGACGGTATAACTGGATGTGGTCACAGCTTATTGGGTATGAAAACATAAACGGTATATCTGGATGTGCTTTACAATAATTTTGTATGAACCAGCATTAACATAATGCGCATGATAGTGAACGTTTCTCCATACTGTTTGTAGACACTAATCAGTTTTCTAACACTTAAAATATTTATTTAATAATTATTACGGACAACACCCAAGTTTACGATGGCTGCGGTATTAATATAATAATCTAAACTCTTTTATTACATTATACTATGGCAACTACATCAAGTCTGAATCGAGGAGTGGCACTACGTCTTGCGTTATTCGCTTATATACTTTCTGTTCATATTGCTCCCGTACGCTGCTGGCTTCTCCGAGTAGGTACGAAGTAGGATTACGTGTTCCTTTAGATTGACGTACATAATTAATTAACATGAAGTTAATACCTAGAGTTGGGTTCATAACTCGTTCGCTTTTTAGATTGTGCTATGGAAATTTCTGACATAGGAAATTATATAGGAAATACAAATTATAAAAAAAATTACGCAAATTGTTTTTGACATACTTAGCATATCGGATAATCATGCATCATTTGGAATGCAAATTACAAACCTATCTAACTTATCCCTTAATCATCTGTTAGATAAAACTATTGTATGTATATAGTATTTAAACATTACTCAATATAAGAGCAGGAGAAGTTAACAGTCTGATAACTTAAAGATCTTACAGTAGATCTTACAGATCTTACAGATCTTACAGTTCTGACTGTATATATCTACCTTTTACAAGTAATAGTTAATTTCAATTAAGTTTTAAGATTCAATAGTAACCTACTTTATGGAGTAATAAAGAGTTAGCTTATATTTCAAAAACAATAGATGCATACATATCTAGAATGATTTAAGTTGTGATATAAATTGTGTTGCAGACAATATAATCGACATTGCCAAAAATATTTTTTAGAATGAAAACAATTAATTTTATTCTTATATAAGGGACAGATAAAATTATAGAAGTACATATATGTAGCAAAAAACATCAACACTTCATAACAAAAATTTTTTATCAGCCTATTTATGACTGAATAAAAACTTAAAATATAAAGTAACTTAAAATATAAATGTGAACCAGGAAACTAACATTGACAATTTAATTACAACAAACACCTTTAAAAAGCGGCTAGTTCAAGATGTATGGACCGATTCACCCATTATTATAAAGGAGCATCAGTATCTTCTTTGCTTATTGCTACTTCTTATTGTGAAGTATTAAACCTTATTTAACAATTTTAAAGACATTTATTGTAATTAAATTGTCAGTGTTAGTTTCCTGGTTGGTATTTAGTAACGATTCCTTTAAATAGTATGTACTTCAGAAAAAAAAATACCATTATTTACTCATCATCTAATTAATCCCAGCAGCGTTTGCATGTACTAGAGAGCGTGTGGTGGATAGGGATATTAATTCCTTGATGGTTAAGTCTGCCTTCGTTGTACTTAAAATCTCAATTGTTGAGATGATCAATGATGCCTTATGTCACCTACTTCTAAGTTTGGGTGCTGTTATACCAATATCAACAAATTATGATACTTAAAAACATCAATTTCCAATAAAATTCAAAACCAATGTACTACTGGATGCACTCTTAAATTAGTAATTCACAACGCGAATTTTAGCTATAATAGCATATAGCCGGCTAGTCATTTACGCCACATAGTCGTTATCTTTCAAATATAGCAATAGTGGTGCTCGTAATAAAGAAACTGCTGATGATCCCTTATAATAATGGCTGAAAGGGTCCGTACATCTTTGACTAACCGCTCTCTTAAGACGTTTGTTGTAATAAAATTGTTAATGTTAGTTTTTTAGTTTGTATTGCGTACTAATAACTTTAAATAAAATGTGACACTTCAGAATAAAAAGTAGCATTATTCACTCATTACTAAAATATAAATATAAAAATTACTTGTTAAACTAAATATAATATAAACATTGGTATTTTACTGTAGCATGAATTAGTTGATGCTATAGAATGTGTTCTTACATTTTGCATAGTTGCTTAAAGTAGATAGTTGTGGTAAAACTCTATAGTTACTTCAGCTGTGGCCGCTGTGAGAGAATGTTTTTTGTTGGTAGTTATGTTAACCGTAGTTACACAAATTATTGAAGAAAATTATTTAGCTTTTAAATTACTGAACCGTTGAATCGATTACTTTCAATTTATTACGTAAGGCCATCTTAATAAACCCAATGCCCTTAAAATGTAAAATATTAATTCAAAATAATATTAGGAAATATTATTATTATTAATTCACTTTAAATAAATAAATATTTAAAAAATACAACAAATGATACCGCGTTTGCTGTAGTCAAACTTAAGGGAAAGTTGTGAGATAAACAATGAACCGTATTTATTAGTCGTTAATCAAAAAACAACTTCAAGTTTAATAACAAAATCTTAACAATATATACAGATTAAAACTAATATAATGTGCATAATTAGCAAATAGAAAATCACACGTTCAGAAAAGTGTGTGTTGTGAATTATGATGTACGCATTATAATAGAAGTATAACAGGTGAAACATTTTAAAAATAAACATTCCTTTGACATCAGAATTTTTATATATGAACCAAGTATATTTTGATAGTAATTAAATGGACATAATCAAACATAAGTAGAACGTAAACAATTTCTAATATATGCCAATGAATCTTTTACCTGCTTATTCGCTAAGTATCAAGTTATAGCACATGTGATAAAAAAATATATTATTTTGAAATTAGTGACTTCATGTATGTGTGTTTATAAGATTTTGACATTGCAATTTTACGATAGTGTTTCATACTAAACAATTAACTTATGGAAATGTTTGTCTATGTATACTTTTACTAAATGAAACAAATTAAATCTTAATATTATACGAGAACTGTTTGAAACTATCATATATTTTCACTGTTCAGTTTAGAGTGAGCAGTACCTAGTTTTACAGTTTTGACGAATTGTGTGTTCGTCTCCACATAGGCTGGAATTAAGACCGAGATTTACATAGAATGATGTGGTGGGACTGTATCAAGACACAAATGACGTGTGGTTGTTTACACATCCGTATAACATAGCACACCTTGGGTGACGGCTCCAGTCTACAAATAGTAAGATTTTAAATAGAATTATTTAGTTCCTGAATATGAGAAATCGAAAGGAAGACAACCAGCAGCTAGCAGAGCGACCAGCCAAGCCGATACAACGAACAAAACGACAGTTGACCGGATTACAACACAGCTGTGATCGAATTTATGTACCATACAGAATTCTGTATATCACATGTAATTTTGAATAGCTCTGTTTCTTTTTCTACCACATCACCAACCGTATCTCCTATTCAGTAAACTATATAATTCTAGCACGCGTTAAACGGGTTCAGTTTTAGTCACTCAGCCGCAGTAACATTTGCGCAATCGGGATGTTATTGCAACTGACAATGCGTCACTAATTTTAAAATAAATATATTTTTTTATCACATGTGCTATAACTTGATATTTAGCGAATAAGCAGGTAAAAGATTCATTGGCATATATTAGAAATTGCTTTCGTTCTACTTATGTTTGATTATGTCCATTTAATTACTATCAAAATATATTTGGTTCATAAATTAAAATTCTGATGTCAAAGGAATGTTTATTTTTAAAATGTTTAAACTGTTATACTTTTATTATAATGCGTACATCATATCGGGGCTAGAGTTAATCACTCAGGTAAACATAGCACTTCACTGGTACATATAATACTATCTTTTGTTAATCGAGGTTAGTTTTAGTTGCTAAGTAGCAGGAACACTCGTATTAAGCGGGGTATTATTGTGAGTGATCGTGATCTCCTTGCTGTTCTATTCACAGACCTATGTTAATTCTAGCTGGCGCTAGTCGGGGTTTTAATTAATCACTCAGCGGATATAGCACTCGCGTTGAACGGGGTGTTATTGAGCTGTAGTGAACTCCTAAGATTTCTGTCTTATCCGTTATAGCTATCGTACACTTAGATTTACCCTCGTCTTCCCGATTTTTGATTATTTGTACTGTGTGTACATGCTTTCCTATTATTACGCTTTCTTGTGTTTATTGACTATTTGAACATTTTTCCGCAATATTACTGTTTACTTATTATTATCACACTGCTTATATTTTGTTTTGTTTACGAAAGAATCGCTATTGTTTATTTAACCGCCATTGTTGCGTCATAAATTTAATTTGACAATTCTTCATTAGTTTATTGTTGAAATTTAATTGTGCATTTATATTTCTTTCTTTGTTTATATTGTCTAGAAGACCAATAGATGTTATTTTGTTAATTCGTTAAATGTTGTTTCATTAATTAGCAGTTATAATCTTTTTCAGCTGCCTAGAACACGAAACACTGGACTACTCACGTACTAGTAGCTACACGTGCCTTCAATAAGCCACTGAAGAGCAGAGCAACAACAAGATCAGGTTTTAGCGTGCGATCTCACGTTAAGTTGACCTGACGCACGATAATACATATTTCCGAAGGATATAATATTTTGTAATAATAAGATATTTATTTGTACCCTCCGTGACAGTCGCTAGGACTCTTCATTAGCAGCGTCACGAGCGAGAGCGTGTCATAATATATTCATGAATAATAATTTTTCCAATAAATATAGGATTAGGAATTAAAGATACATAACGTAACCTAATTATTAACATAAATGTTTTCTTAGGCGTGTCTATTAAATTTTTTATAGTCGTATAAATTATGGAACTTTCACATTCGTCAATAAAATTTACAGAGCCTTATCTCTGCTATAGCCATTGGGTTAGTTTATCAGCAGTTTTCAGGGAATTTTTGATCCTTTCAGAGGCGGCTTATGCTATTTTATTCAATCAATTCCTTTATGAATCACATATATCTGTATTCTGAAACCCACCTTAGGCAGAAGTTTAATTTAAATAATTTAAAATGAACATTATTTACGAGTCTTGCCTAATTACTAAAAACCAAATAAGAAATGCGAAATACACCAAGATTTGTAATTCATATAGACAGAGAATAATGCATTACAATAAAGTATCTCCGGTCAAAACAGGAGGCCATCAAGCTTACGGCATTGAAATCAGTTTTTTGAAGAATGTTTTTTTTTTATGTAAATTAACTTCTTGTGATATATTTTTGAAGAAAGGAAATAACAGTTCTTTATTTTACTTATATTTCTTTAAAAAATTAGTATTTCTCTTTCTAACAACCAAAACACAAGTTTTTCTCGTTGTAATCCGTTGTTTTTCCCTGTTTTCGCATTTTTCCTGTTTTTCAAAAAAGGCTAATTGACATCTAATGATGAACGAAAATTTGAATTTTATAATCAACACTACTTCTAATGTCACACACGAACAGTTCGATAAATTATATGACATTATATGAACAGAAAACACTCATTTCTTGAAACAACATGACACTGACATGTAATAAAAGGAAGGAATTGCTATATGACACCGACAAATTGAAAATATATTTAAGGTATTAAATTTAAATATATTCGTAACACTGGAGCCACACCGAGGGATCTAACCCAAACCGAAACCTGAGTTAGCACCAACCAAATCTCTGGTGTGCAAGTACCACCTATTCCATTCCAAATTCCATCAAGAAAGTAAAAGATAAAAGAATATCGAACTAAATATAAATTGAATATGTTATAATTGTTCTTAGGTGCTGATGGTGGTTATAAACGAAACATCTCTTACGGCTCATCAATATTCGAATACACGGATGCTGATGCTGTACAGGGTAAATTCTCGAAACTTCTGCATATTGTGGAAGAAGATGAGGATATCGTCCAACCATTGGGTAAAATCGAAGATGTGAAATGTAAAGAAGTATGGCACGTCTTGAAAAAAATTTTTGTCAAGTGATTGAATGGGTAATCAAGTCGTAATGGAAGTACATGAATGTCGTTTAATGATGTTTTCACGGGTAACTGGATAATGCCATCTTTTTTTCGGAGCTGGAGGTAACGGAACGTCACCTGGAGCTATTGTAGAAATTGGCTTTCCAGGTGTCGGAGACAATCTTTTGACTGATAGCGGAACTGGCTCGGGTAGATCTACCACAAATCGAAGGAGACGTAGTTTTCTGGATCTCTTTGGGGTTGTGTCATTGATATTCTCGTTAGTTTCGTGCAATCGGCGTTTCTCTGCCAGTTTTTTTTTGATAATGGTCCCCTCTTGTCCGCACTGAAGAAATTGTTAAATGGGTCAGATTAGAGGGTTTTGAAGGTACGAGAAAATGAGTATTCAGAAGTTGAGGGTGCGTTGTGTAATACTCAGCAGTTAATATCTTTTCCTGATTTCTGATGATCTGATGATTTTTAACTGATTTGCTTAATAGTGACTGTGACACTACTTTGACCAAATCACTCTAAAGGGCGCGACTATCGTTCGCTAAATCTATTCAGGTATGTACAAATTATGACTTGAGATGCGCGATCATTGCTCGTTAGCAATAACGAGACCCCAACACAGAACTACGTCCACTCGATATTAGGTTGCTGTGTTGCCATTTTATATGGGAATTTTGGCGGAGGGGTACACTCTTTGTGTATTGTGTGCATGGTGGGACTCTACGTGATCAAGAGCTCGAGAATCAGCGAATCGGAAGAGCGCCTATATAAAAGAAAATACATAAATGTATACTAAACTCATAGATTTTTTTAAAGACACAGAAAAATGCTTGACACAAATGCTTTTTATTTCGTAAACATTTACTGAATGCTATTATCCGTGATTACTTTTGTTTGTCTTCTTGTTATCAGTTTTGGCGGAAAACTTCTTTTTACGATTTAAATTTATTTGGCTATTTACATTATATTAAATTATGTCAAATTACGTTATTAAATTAATGGTTACTAAATTATTTCGACATTAATTAATTCATGTTCAATTCATTAGACGATAATAACTTACCTGTAACAAATATATTTATGTTAGTATTAGTTGATTAATAAAACAGTATATTAGGATATTGAATTTGATCCAACTGTCTTACAACATTGGTAAATTATATATTTAAATTGTTGAGATATTAATTGTCTTAATAGATTCTATTAAATTTTTTAAGAAAAATATTAATGTCTCCAATATACATTTGTTTGCAGTATTATTATATTTACACGACATTTCTGAAAGTATACATTATATCTTGTAATTATACGTTTAAGTTAATCTGTACATTAAATCTGGCCAACATAATATACATAAATGGCATTACATTATACGAATAATTTTGTCCGCTTTAAATTGCAATTAAATATTCTTTGTTCCAAATATAATCTGCCTCTCTTTATCTCCCTTCTTGCTAACTTTTTTTCTCTCATTTAAACGTTCTATCTATGGGATTACGTTTTAGACGATTTTCTGCCGAAATAAGTCCTTTCGAGAGGATCATCTAGCGATACTACGAAAAGAGAGATTCCATTGAAATTAACTTCTCTTTTTCAGGAATCAATTGTTAGACGTCAAAGAAGATTCAATGAGAATTGTAGCTAAGTGTTTTAGTTTGACAGATTTGCCATGGTTTTTAGAACTTTTTGACGTAATTATACTCGTCATATAAGTTGGCAAAATGGTAGTTTAAAAAGCTTTAAAGCCGATTATTAAAAATTTTAAATTTACCAAGTTCTAAATTCTTTCATATTTTTTAAAGATATATTTTGATCCATTTAAGTAAATGAAGAAATATTTATTGATACTTTCCAAAATAAAATTTTATGTGGGTCAACTAAAGACTAGTATTAACATTCTTATGCAGGGACTAGTTATAACAGTGACACTTATTGCGAAGACCTATTGAGATATTAAAAAAATTGAAAAAATAATAATCTGGCCTTCATGAACTTTGTCAAAATGCGTAGAAACCATACTCATACGCTGAATACAACAGCGCCGGAAAGCGGCACTACTTGACTCCAGTACAACGATGCAATAAGACAGTATTGTTACGTGACGAGTCCAATTGTTTCAATTACGTTGCATTGGCTGCGTTGTGTCTTGCTATGGTTGTCAGTTCTCTAGCGAGAGCGGCTGCGACACTCTGGTTGTCTGGCTCAGTTGCGTTTAAACTAACCAGCAAGATGTTAAGCTTTTTTTAAATTGTTTTTAGATTTTGGCGAGATCGTTGTTAAAAAATCGTAGTGTGAGTTAAACATTTTATTTTCACTATGTCCATGAGTAAAACTTTGACATCGGAAAGAAAATATAAAGAGGATATTACAATTCGTGATTTTAGAACTGTCTGGGAAGAACAATTTTTGTTTACGAATCGAAATACTTCCAAGTCTGTTTGTTTGATATTTGGATTTTGTGTGCTAGTGCCGAAAAAATTCAACCTGGACCGATATATCAAACAACTGTAGGACCACACTTTCGAACGGAATTTACCAATAAAGAAAAGATATCTTATCTTTAGCTGGCCAACAATCCTTGTTCCAGAAGAGAAATGACGAGTTGGAAAGTATGGTGGCGGCTTCTGATTAACCTGCTTTGAGTTGTTAACCTGTATGGCAAACGCCTATTTATTTTTTTAATAATTCTGTTTAATAATAATTAAATTGATTGTATTTAATAAATTTTATATAAAATTTTAATTTGTGAAATATGAAAAGTTTTTTTTTTTGGGGGGCGCTGTAGTATCGCAGCAACTATGAACGAGTCGCCACTGATCGGGTATATTACAGTAAGTTTCCTAACCTTTGCTAGATTCATGACCAATTTCTTTGTATGGCAATTCATTGTACTATTTTACCTGCCGAAAAATTGGGCATTACAAAAATTGTATTTCATAAAAGAATATATTATTTTGTCGAGAATAATATAATTATAGATGATGTACTAACCAACGAATTCTAGAAGAAAGTTCAGATGTTTTTATTAAATAAAAATTTGAACTTACTCAGGCCTGAAAAAGGTTTTACTAGCAGATTAATTTGCTGTTCCTGAAAAGGAACCTCTTAGAATGCATGTGTTGATAAAACTAAACTAAACATACGCGACAACTCCATTCCGCCGCAAGCGCATTTTACACTTCACAGAATATGCTTGGAGCTCCAAAGTCACGTTAGGAAACAACAAGTCTCATCGGTCATATTCATTTTATTAGCTATAAAACTTCTTGGTACTTAAGAGTACCGTCGGGCGACAAAGGGTTAAATTGTTCTAATTTGCGAATTCTAAGCTTCTAAAATCCGGTAATCTATTAATTACCAATAGTTTTATTGTTTTTCATTGACATATGTCACCAAAAATCAAGTACTTTGGATTTTCATGCATTAAGACAATAAGAGAGTTGTTTTTTTTTAGGTTTGCATAGAGATGTCTAAAGTCAATCAATAAAAAAGAAGTTAAAATAAACATTCAACTTCAATTAACCTAACTTCAAAGTTACCAGTTACGTAATTCATTCTTTAGTTAGACACAGTTAAATTTAAACTAGACTTTAAACAAGTCGAGTGATTAGTGCGTATAACTTTGGAGAGAATTCTGTGCAATATATCGAGTTAATTTTTTTATTTTGTGCTGGAACACATCATCAATCGACAGTATCGAACGGTATTTATAAATTCTGATCCAAGGACCTGGTTGTATTAGTCTCACGGACGATTTCATGACCGAACAATTCTGCTATGCGTCAGCTGATCCATGAAAACACGTGACTTGTAAACCGTGTTTATATTGTGGAGGCTGGACTTTATTGCGGTGGAGTTTGTTAAGAAAAATTTCCAAATTTAATACTATTTTATTCATAACAACTTGAATGCCAATGGTACAATATTTACGTACAAAGACAATCTGCCGTATAAATATCACGACACAAATTTTCTGCTCTGTTGGAAAATTATTGTCATCGGCAACATTGAATCTTAACGGAAAATTATATCTGTTCGATGTCATAAATGCTGCGTGGAAAATTTAGCTTGCGTTGTAGTTTCCGACAAGGCAACCAACAGGATAATATCATTAGTTTAAATCCTGCACATACGGAATAGTGCCATAAGTATATATGAGAACCGGAAATATAGCGATGGGATGTACACATAAATAGATTTTCTCCACATATCTCTATCTATAGCGCGTATGTGAAGTTTAATTCTATATTCGAAATAATCTATTGATAAGAAAGTCTAGAAATAGAAAAGAAAAAAAAAAGCAAATGAGGAATTTCATAAAACATGCACTGAAATAGGTAATAATTTTTATGAAATTCGTTTAGAAGTACCCAAATATCTTATTTTAGTTAATTTTTATACAGTTGTGGACCAGAATTATATACTGCTATTTCTAAAGCTGGATAGTATATGCAAAAATAAGGCTATAAAATAGTAAAATAAAAATCGTATTTAAAAAATTTCTTTCAGACACCTCATAGTAACGCATTTATATATTAGAGATGAGTGTGTGAAATAAGAGTAATTAATTTTATATTACATCAATGATATAATTGAAATGAATATTACGGTTGATATCAGCGGCCTACATATTTAATCAAAAATAGAAAGTATATCGTCTAGTTCCTTTATTTAATATAGAAATTTCCTTTAGCTTTTCATAGATATCTCTACATCACTAGAGGCTGTCAAAAAATAAATACAATTATTGCAAGGATAAAACTATGCATTACAAATATTTTCCCTATAGAACTATTAGCGGAACACCGAAAAAACTTTTTAAAATTAAATTAACTTAATTGAATTTTAACTTTGGCAGACATATTTAGAACAATAAAGAAAGAACTGTCAGTTAACCGAAAATTGCCGCGCTAGATGTATGACACTAACTTGACATTAATTCAGAAATTTAACTCTGTAAATATAGCGCAATAAGTCTAGGCTTTTTATAGACAAAGCGGATAACCGTAATGTCCTACATACGAATATCAATTATTTTTCAAACCCACAAAAAATTCAAAGATTACAAGAAGTATAGAATTTAAAAACTACATGACTAAAAATTATAGCAACGTTTTAAGGTAACCATTATGTTCTACACAATTGTACTCTAAACATAGTTAAATTTTGTAAATATTAAAAGGAGCCAGACGATATATTTTCTATGTTTGAAACAACTGAAATGATATTACCGATTGTGTAGTCCAAAACTGCACAAAATGTGCAAATTAGTTTTGTTGCGCAGCTGGTGTAGGCTGTGTTTTTGTGCTATCTTCTCGCATGTAATAAGAGTATATAGACCGGTTTAAAAATAATGGCGTGAAAAACTGAAATAAACAACGAATCAGGTTAAGACGGAAGCTCTTCTTGTGACCACAGAAAAGGATCAAAAATGAGCACAGAAAGCTATGGGCCAGATGGATGCGCTTTTCTTATCTACATACGTCTGTAGTTCTTATATTAAGAGTATACCTTACGGTTTTAAAAATAATTGTGTGAAAAAATTAAAATATACAACTAATTTAGTATACTAACGGTTCGTCACAGGAACTTCTCTACAACTCCAGTAGTCTGCAGGACAATGTCCGTTATTCGGCCACCGCTGAAGTGAAGTAGGTTCACAACCATGATGTTCCCATAGATTGGTTCCAAAACTGATTTTTTCGAGATGTTTACAGCTTCAAATTATATTATTTTCTTTAGTCCAGGGTGGACAGCCGATATTTCTGTACAAATTTTAACGAAAGACTGAACAAAACATGGCATCTTGCCCTTTATATTTCATGGTCATATTTTTAATTTGCTCGGCATAATTGTAAAGTAATTTGTATGCTTATCAAGCCGTTTCTTCTTCATCCCATCACTATTTACTCCTTTGAGAATACCTTTTTAAATTTGCATAATTACTTTTGGTATTAATAGTTTCTCAAACTGTCAACTAGGTCGTACAATGGACGAAATTAAAAAACCGAGTTATCTACCGTTCCAAAGGCTTTTATGTATTCTCCATTATGACGTATTAAAAATGCGCAACATTCTCTCAACCAATAAGTGTGCCTATTTTCAAATTTCATTTTATTGCTGGCTTATTCTTATTTTGTTTGGTTTTATCTTATCTTTATCTTTCACATACAACTGACTCTTGCCGTATTCAATGCCGTATTCAATACAACTGATTCAACTGATACATACAACTGATTCAATGCCGTATTCAATAAATGCAAACCAGCATTGCCCCGTTTATTCATCATTTTTCGTGTCTGCTTTACGGTTCGCAATGAAGTACCCTATATTCCTAGACACGCCTTTCAAACTCCGCACCGCTTATAAACTGCTTACTAAATTAAAGATTTTTCTTTTCCACACAGAAACATGTTAGCTATTGTCAATACTAGCGTTGTCACGTATACTACAAGTGTTTTAATTGATTTAATTTTTAGAATATTCCTAAATATACTATTCTTCTTATGGATGGTGCTTCTCTTTTAAGGGTCTTAGCCAAACAATACCAAGACAAATAATATAAATGATCATAAAGAGTATTCTCATATAAATAACCTTACTGGCTATCTATTACCATAATTCCAAGTAATTTTTAAATTCTACCATTATAAGGGAATACCTGTGTTGCATAGGCTAAAACTGAACAAAAATGAGCAATCGGTGAGGAGGCTAGGGACAAGATGGCTGCGGTTTAAAAGCTGATACATGTGTAATATAGTAGATATTTTTCCCCATTTAAAAACATCTATAGTTTTTCTATTAAATATTTTTCTTTAACTTCTGATGTTACTAGATCAATAGTAACTTGATTCAAAAATGAAACTAGATTACAAACTAGAGGTAGTACACACTTACTTGATCAAGAAGGTTTTGCGTTATAGACGATCGCTTGGATGACGTGGTATTGCCTCTGCAGGTCGTGTTTCGTTAGATGTCCATTCCAGTTAACCCTCAGATTTTAAATAATACCTGGGCGCTATTCACTCACAATGATTTTCGTACCACGACGTGTAAAAGGAAAAATTTTATTTAAAATGGAAGGAATGATTCAAACTGAAAGAATAAATTTTGTGAACTCGATTTAATAACAAATTCAAGTAATAAATGACAATTTATAAATTTAATGATGGTGTATCACATATGGTTTGTTAGTTTGACAAAATTGAGGAAATGTAAATAATTTCTGGGATCCCTAATATCATAATTTTAGAAAAATTTTAATTAAATCTCTATGAAAATTTATTGAATAATTCCCAAAGTAATATTATTCATCAATAATATTTATACGATATCAAAATTTAGAAACCAAAATTTCTTGATCATTACTCAATGACAAAAAGGTATAATTCACCTTAATTGCCAATATTCGCGCCTCAAATTTATTAATCCGAAATTTATAAGTCCAGTATGTCGCAATCGGCACGTTTTCACATAATATAAAATAATGAAATCGAAGTGTTGGTTAACCAACTCTTCTCCCATAAAAAATTCATTTTACAATTTCCGGGTAACCTTAAAACAAATGCACATATCATAAGCCAAACAATAAAATCCAAATATTAAAATCTACCCTCAACACTTTTCCTAAAATTTCATAACAAAACCCTGAGTCAAAGACCCCTATCATGAATACTAACTATTCCCTCATATACCCTCTTGTCTTTTGGTCGATATAGAACTATATACCTACTTTGACTAATGGGTCTTTTAAGAACGCTTCATATAACTAAACACAACATTAACAAAAAATATTATGTGAAATATTACATGAGTAAACCATTTCTTCATTAACAAGTAAAAAAGAAAGCCAGCGTGAATCACTGGGGTTTCTATGATTATTAAATTTCAAATCTTATATGAATTTTGCAAATAAATACTAACATACTAAGCAAGTAAAAAGTAACATGTGTCGAAGGAAAATATAACTGGCGATTTCAAAATATTTTAATTTCAAAAAATTCATATTTCCATAAATAAAAAATTAACAAAAAGTCGAACGTGACTCCCACGGCGGTGATACTCAATTTTATAGGCGATTCCAAATTCTGTGAGTCCTGGGAACTATTGGACTCACAGAAGTTCCGTCCTTTTACGCGAACGACTGATCACAGGAACTTCTCTATAACTCCAGTAATCTGCAGGACAAAGCCCGAAATATGGCCACCGCTGAAGTGAAGTATATTCACGACTGTGTTGTCTCCATAGATTGGAGATGTTTACAGCTTCAAATTACACTATTATACTATACTATGTAGCCCGAAGTAATTTTCTGCGTCAACTAGGCTTTGATTTAATGGCTGATCAGTTAAAACTTCGCTCTCAATCTGAATATTTACCAAGATATTTACGAACTAGAATAGGTGAAGTATGTGGTACACCATGGTCTCAACAGGATACTTCGAGACCCACCGAAGTATCCTGTTGCAGCAACTGGTCAGTGTTTCAGTGGTCAGTGAGTTGCAGCAACTGGTCAGTGTTTAATATACGAAAATCGTAAAACAAGTTACAGCTGCAAGACATGCAAAAAATTGTTACGTTTAGAACATTCTCAAATAGAATGTAATGAATGCTTCAGCACACTGAAAATATTTTTCTATTTTTAAAATTTGAAAAAATCTTCGCCCAAAATCTAAAAAAAAAATCCAAATTCTGTGAATCAGTAAATTTATCTAAATATGTAAGATTATTATCTAATTACTTTTTCTTATTTTCTTATAAACAAATGAAAAATGCTTATTTAGAACTCACGTTGTTTATATATTTGATATACGTTGAAAAGTAATAAGAATACTTTACTAAAATTCGCGTTAAAGAATAGGCGGTCTGTGAGACCTACGCCATTAAAATGTAACTGGTAACCACGCCAGTAGAGGAAAGTTAAAAATAAAAATAATGTTCAACTGTTAATATCAAGGAGATATGAATACTTAATTAAAACTTTCGTTAATCAATTACAAATACGATTATAACTTTTTCATTACATAATTTAGGTACCTACACGCTACTGTTTATCGTCATTTGCAACATCGAAGAAGTCGTCATCTGCAGACGTTGATTATTGACGTCGAAATAATAGATCTCGTTAAAGATACATTATCGCGACTTCAATTAAAATGTTATTTACACTGAAGGGAACATTGGCTTTTAATAACTAAATACAATATTGAGTGTAAGGATTCAGTTTATATATGTTCACACTATTAGAAGATAATTTCTAATTAAATAACAGTTTTGTTTTTTATAATATACATACAATATATACAATTATATTGCATTTTTCTATAAAAATAAAATCATTTTCTGATAGGGAGTTGACTTCTTCTTCTTCTAGCCGTTTTCTATCCTTTGGATATAGGCCTCTCTCATATTTTTCCAGTTTTCCCTGTTCTGTG
>WYDF02275066.1:0-17672 GCA_009867245.2 Adranes taylori | reverse complement strand
CATTTAAGTTGGACTCCTTATAGTCTTGAAGACTCATAACTATGTACAAATATACTTATCCTATACATTCCTACATACTTACCTAGTCCTTTATATTAAGTAGACCTTAGGTAGTCCTACATACTTAGGTAGCTATTAAACAGTTTTCTATTTTTTTTTATTGCTCGAAGTTGACTTAGCATATTCATTGAGGTCTTATAATTTGCTCAATTTCCTAATATACTAGGTATTTAAGAGAAAAGATTTTTTTCACGGTCAAATTAATTCCGAACCAAATGGTTAATTTTCATAAACACCTATTTGACAATTAAAGTTTCTTTTGATACAGAAATTAAAGAAAAAATCGTTTCGTCATAACGTTTTTGGTGTCGTTTCTGGAATACAGGACCCCGAAGTTTACCAAACTAAAAATATCGTGTTTTTATATCTGTGGCCGTTTGCCAAAAGCAGATAAGTCCACTTTTTGTAATTTTCATTTTTTTTTGTACACTGGTGATATCTGTGATATTGTTTCTACCGTATGCCAAATGTCCAGCCTAGTGAGTTTGTATTTTATACCACTATAAAATACAATGATATACCACTATACAATAAGTTATACAATAATATACCACCAGTGTAGAAAAAAAAATGAAAATTACAAAAAATGGACATATCTGCTTTTGGCAAACGGCCACAGATATGCATTCTTTCTTTTGTTTCAAATATAAACAAAATAATTTTCAAAACATGACACAAGAAAATTTATTTAAATTTTCTATCTACAAGGACCTCGGAACTATTCCTAACAAACAAATGTCTCAACTTTACAGTGACGATATTGCATTCTATAAATGGAGTTTTATGAACACTGATATGAATGCAAAATTTTAGCCGTCTATTTTATACGAGGGTGATTTGGCATAAATCTAGTCTTCGATTATGACGTTACGTGACGTCATATTGGTTCGAACATCAAACGAACACCTGACATCCAACACTTGACGTCCAAACTAAAAAAACAATTAGTTGGTTTTTACATCTGTCGCAAGCAAGCAACTTTTGTGTGTTGTGAAAAATGGGAAAAGTCAAATATCGTTCAGTGATTTAGTGCACAAAAAGGGAAAACAATGCAGAAATAAGCCGAACTGTATGCTGCTTATAGAGAGTCTGAATCGTCGCTTGTAACAGTTCAATTTCGGAAAGCTGAATTTGTTCATGGTCGTACGAGTGTTTGTAATGATGACCAGCCAGGGCCCTCAAATATCGTCATTACACCAGAAATCGGCAACAAAATGCATGATATGATTATGCCAAACCATCGAATCCAAATCCGTGAGTTAGGAGAGACTGCAAACATATCAACTGAGTGTGTACAAGCCATCATACACAAACATTTGAATATGAAAAAGCTATCCGAGTGATGGGTGTCGCGTTTAATCACTATCGACCAAAAACGCACATGTGTTAATGGTTCGGAGGAGTTTCTGGCGAAGATAAAACGTGATCCGAAGAATTTTTTTCATCGATACGTCACTGTTGATGAAACCTGGGTCCATTACTACACGCCGGAGATGAAGGAACAGTCAAACCAGTGAAGAATAAACAGCGGAGGCTCACTGAAGAAGGTACACACAACCTGATCGGCAGGTAAGGTGATGGCAACTGTTTTCTTGGGACGCGAAAGGCATTATTCTTATTAATTACTTGGCAAGAGCTAAAACCATAACTGGCGATTCCTACACAGCATTATTGGACCGTTTCGGACTTCTTCTTGTTCCAAAATCTAAAAAAATGGTTCAGAGGAGACCGTTTTGCAACAAACGATGAAGTGATGATATGAACTTCCCACTATTTTGAAGGGCTTGAGCAAAATTTCTTTTAAGAAGGGCTGAAGAAGTTGGAAAGTAGTCTTCAAAAGTGTATGGCATTAAAAGAGTACTATGTTGAAAAATAAATGATAAAAAAACAAAAATTGTGCTTTTTCTTACTTAGGCTAGATATCAGTTTGGCTAAATTTTATATTTATTTTCTACACTTGTGTTGAATAAAATAGTATCGTGGAAAAACTTACTCCAGATTCCACTGCCAGAGCTAAACTCTGAATACTGCTTCCGATACAGTTCCATAATTCACCAGTATCCTATAAGTTAAATATACCATTCAGAGAGTCAATTATAAAACTCAAACTGAATATTAAATATTTTAAGATAAAAATGTGTAATTACTAGAGCCCGGATAATTATGCATTTTAAAATCACAAAATATGTATTTATGCATTTAGAACTTAATAAATATGCACATTGAATAAAATTCATATACAGTTAGGTCCAAAATTTCGGAACGAAAAGAAAGTTTGACGGAAATATACTTTTAGATTTAAATTTTTTCAATAAGAATTTACCACCAACAATAAAAATAATTTAAGGCAAAAACTCAGTTTATTTATCAGCTAAAATAAAAGATTTTCAAAAAATTAAAAGCGCTAATTTTCTTGCACAGAAATGATGTAATACAAATATTTTAAGAGGTTAAAAAGCTAAGTAACTTATTTGAACAAAAATAAAATGATCCCTGATCAAATATTTAAATGATATATCAAACAAATAATTATTTTTTAAATACTTCTTTAATTACAATGAAAACATTTTATTACAACCATTTTTTGAAAGTTTATAACTTTCAATCTACTGTCTCATAAAGAGATTTAAGACAACATTTTTATTGTCGTCCTCGTCACAATGCTACGTAAAAATATTTATTTTGGAGCTTCCAATACATGAAATATAAAACTGTCGGTATCATAATCCCTATTTATAATCCCATCTCTATTTCCAACATCACGTTAAATAGGAATGGATGCCAATCTTAGCCAATAGAATGAAGCACTCGTACGTATTTGGAGAGCGAGACTCTTTCGTGCGAGAACCGAGAAGAATCTATAAAAGCTATGACGGCCCTAAGCGTAACACTTCAGATTCAGCTTTAATCAGTAGTCATTATGTGTAGAGTTCAATTTATTTTAGGAAACGCTAGATATTTTAAACTTGGGTTCTAGTTGTTATATTAATCATATATTTTAAGTGTTAAATAAAATTATAAATCAATGTAGTTAAACTTGCTCAATGTATTTGTTTTGAAATAATTAATCAAGTACTACGATTTGCTTAATATTGTGCAATCGAATGTAACATATTCCTTAACCAACTAACTTAAATAAAATTGTAATTAAGAAATAAATTAAATAAAACAAAAGTACATTTTTAATTTTAAATCAATAATTAAAATTTAATTTAATAAAACTTTTTAAAAAGTCGGTCCACTGGTGTGATACGTTAATTCCCTTTACTATTATCTAAAGCTACAAAAACACATTAAGTTGAAAAAAAATTATATATTATATAAATTATATATTTATATGCAAGAAATATCTAAATTATTAGTATATATGCTCTTTCATTAAATAAGTGCTTAAATATGCATAAAAATCCGGGCTCTAGTAATTACTTTATGGAATGTTATAAACGTAATGAATACGTCACAAGTATAACAAAAATGATAACAACGAACAAATGAGAAAAAGCAGTTTTGCACACTTACCTTACTAAAATAAGATAAAGCAACAAACAAAACAAAAACGCAGCGATCCGCTTTAATTACATTAATGCATGATACGTTAAACATTATTACAAGAGCTTAGTTCATGAACTTCTAATGATATTAGTAATAGTAACGAATATACAATTATTCTTTTGCCGCTGAGCCTAATGAAATAATATACAATTTATTGGTCAAAAATTTATTACAAAAGTTTCAAGTATTCCAATAATTAGTCTTGAACAAGAGCTGTAACTGATCTGTCGTATGTCGGCGCCTTCGGCCTGGGCAAGAAAAACCAGAGAGGGCAAGCGATAGTCGACTTTCTCAATAAAGAGAAGATGTACTGCCTAGACACCTTCTTCGAAAAACACCACAAGAGAAAGAAAGTGGATCTGGAGGCCTCCAGATAACACAGTGAAAAATGAAATAGATCATGTTTTGGTCACAGAGAAACGCAAATCTATGGACGTCTCAGTTTTAAATCGATTTGACACTGGCAGTGACCACAGGTTGATGAGAGCGAAGCTACAAATAGACACCCAGATGGAGAGGAGGCGCTTGATAGCCAAATAGATCCGACCCACAATGTAAGAGATGAAAGGAAAAAAAGACGAATTAACACCCAGATCGATAAAAACTACGACCAATTGAGGAGCTAGGAAGCCTAGAGCTAAATGCTTTATCGACAAAGATTACGAACAGCATCCGGACAGCCATGAAAAAAGTGTGCTAGATGCAGAAATCGAGAAACCAGGGATAAGTTAGTCCAGGCATCGAGAGGCCGATCGAAGAGAGAAGGAAATCAGACAGAGACTCGTGGAAGTACAAGGAACTAAAGAAGAAAGCCGTTAGAATGGGAAAACCCCAAATGATCAAGGAAATCATAGAAAAGAATTGCAAAATGAGAATTCTGAGCTCTGGTCTATCAAAATTGGTTTGAGAAATACTAGAATATGCAATTCTCGTAATTTTGAACAAAAAGAAGATAGGACGAGCACTGACTGACATTTACTGACAAAGTGCTAATTTAAGATAAATTATAAGTTGTAAGTTTGATTATTAGCGAATCAGTATTTCAAAAACTACGCTCTTGTAGCGCAGAATAATTACGTTGAAAGTACAAAACGAATATTGTTAATTACAAACAAAACTTCTTGCAAATAAAGAATAAATATATTATAAATGTTTAAGCGTAACACAGCGGTTCTCAACGCAATTGAAGAAATAATTCACTTTGGTTTCTATAAATTACATACGATCAGATTTTATTTTACTTGGTTAAGTTAAACGTTATCTTCTATGAATTTATGTTATAATCAAAACTATGAAGGTTTCTCTTTGTAATTTATCACATAAACGGTAAATTTTATAGATATAAATATATGTATTTATTTGAAACTCTACAGTCTAAATTAGAATGCATGATAAACTACAATATCTTAAACTACATAATTTATATGTTTTTAATCAATTTCTTTCATGCAATGATAAAGCGCCACATATGAAATGTAGTCTTAAAAATGCGGTTCAATGCTTTCAAATAATTGGACAATATATTCTTTATGATGACATGGTAATGCTGCAGTCATTAATTCAATACCAAATATTTGAATGTTATCATTATTACTAGGGCTATATTACCGTATATTTTCTCGCATAGAAAGAAGTAAATCTTTGTTCTATGCATGTCGCGAATAGTTCCTTTCCTTTAGACTCAAAGAATATAAATAAACTGTATTCAAGAGATAGAAAAGATAACAAACGTTACATATTCTAAACGCAGGATAAAGTTTGTAAATTATTAATAATAATTACGTGTCCAAGAGAGCGAACAATTAATTCCAACAAATCTAAACTACGCGATATGGATTATATTAACTAAACAAACTGTGTAACCCATAGTGCGAAATTTAATTTTTGTCTTGAAAGCGCAGATTTCTCTCAAGTTTGATAAACGGTTGTGATAATACACAAAAAACCATTCGGGTAGTTGCGTCCTATTAGTTAGTACAACTAATAGAAAAATCTAATGTATGTTGCACAACAATAACTGCCATTCGTTTTGTAACTTAATTGTTCTGCAACATTATATGTTGCTCGTCAATTTTAGAGATGATTACTGCTAAGCAAGCAAGATTTTACACTTCCTCAAGACGGCAAATGTGGAATGCTCTTCTTAACATAACGGACAACTAACAGCACAAATAATAACTACTGTTAGTGGTGCACCACTAATACATGTTGATCGACAATTTAAGAGATGATTATTGATAAGCAAGCAAGATTTTACATTTTCGCAAGACTGCAACTGCGGAACTGCTTTGCTTAACATAATGGATGATACTCCAGGAGAGCGAATCACTGTGAGAACGCAGAAATCATAATAAATGTTGGCTCAAGAATGATTATGAATTTGTACAAAGTATTTACCACAATTATATGTAAGTGGCTGATCAATAAAGTAGTTTGGTACCAATCACGGGAACATGAAAGTTTTATATTCCAGGACAAATTATGATTGAGTCAGATGTAAAATAACGATTTACACCAAATTCTAATACGTAAATAAATACCAATGCCACTTATAATGATCTTCGTCGATCTTCACAAAGCATTCAATTCATAGAAGGTAGGCCAGTACTCTGAACTCTCACTAAATAAACAGTTCATTAAGAACATTAATCAAACAGTACAGTCATGTGTTAAAATGGAAATAATTTCCGAAAAAGCTTCAATTAAAAAAGGCTTACAACAGGTAGACATGAATTCACTCAAAATATTTAATCTAGTTATATTCACTAGTTCCGCCTACGCTCAGTAAAACGTCAGCTGACAAATTCAAAATAAAGCGAGCAATGAACATATTTATGCTTAGAATACCTCGTTGTGGCAGAATACGCAATAAGTCCACCAGAAAAAATATTAAAGTTTCCCATGACGTAAGTACGGTCAATAAAAATAATGCTGGGTATAACATGCAATAGAAATTATATACGACAAAAAAAATACTGCAATGGAGACCAAGGACAGTAAAAGCAACCCCACTCAAATGCCAAATAAATGATATTACCAAGATCTGAATAATAAAAACCGAAATTCGTCAAACTTACAAACAATCAACAAACTTACAAATGAAACCGATACTATTGCAGTTGAATGAAAAATGCCAAACAATGAATGTATCAAAAATTTAACAAATGTCATTAAAGTTGTTGAGTCACACTTTGAAATTGGCAATAGACAAGCAAACTGCTGACATAAAACACAGAATTGGATTTGGTTCAGCACCTTTTGGTAAATTAAAAGCAAATTTTCTAGAACAAAATGACAATTAACTAAAAACAAATGTGTTGGATTCATGTGTATTTAACTCTTCACTTACAAAGGTCTTACGAAATACGTTGAGCGTAGCAAAAGTTATGGATCGAATCTCGTTTGGAGTCGCATTTAATAGTAAATTAAAGATGAGAGGCTTCGAAGACATTGGAAGTCTTTCATGGTACGTAATAAATAGTTTCTCAAATGAAAGTTGGATTAAGGAGATAAACAAAATAGTAGGACATATATGGGAATAAGTGACAATCGATCCAGAAGGTTAAAGAAATTTAAGGGAGAACTACATCCAGAAATAGATATAATATGGCTGTAAAAGAAGAAACTATTCACCTGCTTGTAAGAACTACTTTTTAAACTTGCTAATTTCCTCATTAAAGCACATCGAGAGTAAAATTACAAAGAATCTTACATTTGATTTTTTTTTTAAAATTAATTCATTTAATTATTTATATCCTTGCGCTCGCCTGTTACATAGCATATGTTACATATAGTGCAGCCAACATAACTTATTTTTACATAAAAGGCAAAATGAATTTGATTTTTAGGCACACAAACACAAAAGGAAAGTTGATGAAAACAAAACAGCGTGCAATTTGTTTTTATGAAGATAAAAATATGCTATATTTAAATAAAAAATAATATAAAAATTGTTAATCACTGATTTTTATAACAAATGTACATTATATAAAAATAGAATAATTCTAATGCGATAATAAAAAATATCAGGTATAATACAATTATATTAATTCTGTATGTGCACTTAAGAAATATAATTAGAGAGATTGATATATAAATAAGGAACGAAATAATGGGAATCATAATTATATAAAATTTCAAGTTCAGAAATGAAATTAAACTTTAATAAGTACTAGCTCATGTAATAACCATTATTAATACTGAATTTATTTAAATACTTAAAAAAATATGTAATTTATTCCCAAATTTTTAATATTATGTTTTTAACCTTAAATAAGAGACAGGACAATAAACATAAAACTATCGTGCTATTTAAGTTATCACTTCGATAAATGCGTGAAATGAAATTTTTAATTGTCTTGTAAAATAGCCACCTTTACAATTATAACTGCGTTTTTCATGTAAATCTATTAATATCGTATGAGAGACGTTTATAACATTATCATTGGGAATATTTGCTCAGATTTTGATATGACCTTTAATAATTTTTATTCTTTTTGGTGAATTTAGGATTGAACATCATCATGTGGTATCATAGTCGTCCAGAGGTGAAAATTAGCAAAATAGCAACAGATGTACTGGGGGATTGAAGAACGGATAATGCTGCTTGCTATAAAAGCGCGTGTTTACCAGAAGTTACCACAAAACTGACCAAAAAATAACCGTCTAAGACAATACGAGTTTACATACCGCCCAAAATACAACTGAGTTTATAACACAGGCATCAAATTGATCATATTTTAGGTCATATTGCCACATACCGAACAGGTAAAGAGTTGAATTAAATATAATGTGATGCAAGCAGGTTAATTAGTCTATAAATTATATTCTAATAAATCAAACTGTAGCAGTCTATTACATTTGAGGAAAACGTATTAATTCTTAGAATGTTCGACAGGAAGCAACTGCATTCCATTCGAAGAGAGGCAAGTTCACGCAGCTCTAGTCTGGCTACATTTAGGCCGACATTCTTGGCTAGTCTATAAAGGGACATTTCGGGAGCTTGCATGAAAAAAGTAGGCATGCAAAGAGATAGTAATACGCAATTCTAATAGTTCTAATTAAATTATTCCAATTAATATTATTGACAGAGTCAGTGAATTATGGCATCGTAGTGTGATACACTCATAAGATTTTATATTTCTTTACTTAATTAGTTTGTACAATTTATCGATCGAAAGAGTTAAATTGTTTTAAATAACTTTAACCAATCAGTTATTAAACGCTAATTAGGTCAAATATGTCTAATCTTTATTTTTGATATTAATTAATTTTGATATCAGTCATTTAAGGTCCAATAGCATGTTTCTGAGTAAAAACTCTCCATGTCGCTATCCTAAAAAATGGGTCGTGACAATATTTTGTCTCAACTTAGCATTTATCGAAGGATTAGAACATTTAATTGTTTTTTAGATGCAATAATTTTTTAAGCAATAATCCGAAACAAAAACTGAAAATATTATTGCATTCAGTTAATTGTTCCTAAAAATGGTAGATTTTATTGTTTTCCTCATTAATACAAGATAGAAATAAAAAAAATTAGAAAATTTAAGGTCATAAAATACAATTTTTTCGTTCTAAAATGAGTAATAATCAAGACTTAAAGGACTCAATTATAATTTAAATATTATTAGTATGAATCAAAACAAAAGCCTTCCAAAGAAAAAAATCAATATTTTCTGGAAATTATCCCCAAAGCAAAATTAATCATATTTTTCTAGAAATATTAAAAAACAGTAAACGTAAAATTTCTTCAATAAATACAAAATTTATTATTCTGAATAATTATTAGGATTACTAATACTAAGTCCAGATAGATTATGATGTTTCGGCATACCAACATTAACAGGAATACCTAAAGTTTGTGTAGGTATACTATTGCTTGAAGATAAAACTTTAACAGAAATATGTTCACCATTTTCTAAACTTGTCGCATGATTATTGCTATTAAAATTATTTTGCTGATGATGTTCAAGATGATGTACCTCAAATTCGAAATCATCATCCGCATCTAGACCAGTTAAATGATGGAGAGGTGAATTCGCACCGCCCCCAAGACCACAACGACTTGATGAAGACGATGTGCTACTGTTACCACTACCCATCATTTTACGGTGATGCATCTTTTTCGGATCGAATGGATCGACAACAATCTGTTCAGTACCTTTGATTTCGGCTCGACAAAATGGACAGCCCTGTCCTTCAGAATCCTTAAAATTGAATAAAAATGAATGAAATAAAATTCTTACTAAAAGTATTTGTAAAGTTCTAAATGTTTATATAATTTTTAAACTTATAAATCTTAGTAATAACACTGATAAATTATAACTGGTTTGTAGAATATAACTGAGTCCTGCTAATGACTTGATTGCGTAATAGTGTGTTTCCGCCGCAAAACATTTAAGCCGCACGCGTCATATTTTATACTGATCTGCATGTAACTTCTATAAGAGGCAAGAAATCATCTGGTATTAGTAAGAGCATAATACAAACAATATTGGACAAATATCTAGATGCGAAGAAGTTTTGTGCTAGCTAATTCCACACCAGTTGATCGAAGCTCAAAAAGCACTTTAAACGATGGTACTTTAAAAAGCCTGTACAGCATTGTATAAAATTTTATTTTATCCGGAGTTACGGCTCATGAAGAGCCAGCGTCTTTCCTATCACTTCATTTTAAGCTTTTCAAGCAAAAGCGGGCTATCTCCAGCCAGCAACTCGGAGTAGTCGCACGCCATCTTGCACTTCATTCAGCCATCTCTTAAGTGGTCCCTCTTGTCGTCTTCGTCGATCTTCTTCCTTGTCGTGTCGTTCGTTTCGCCTCCACCCTCTCAAGGTGTCCTGCCCATTGAAATCCTCCTCTTCTTATTTCTACTGATGTATGAAATTCCTATACAAGTAATATAACTCTCTGTTATTTTGTATTTGCTACATTTCATTTTCCTGGATTGGTTCGTAAATTTTCGTAAAGATTTTACGCTTCCTCCCCTCTTTTGTTAAGCACCCATGTCTCAGTACTATGGATGAAAACTGTGTTGACTACTGTTCAATAAATTCTCTTTTTGATCTTATGAGTAAAGATGCGTCACTTGCGTACCGTTGTACTATTATCCTCGGTTAGTTTAGGTTTCAAATGCTTAAAGTTGTAGACATTTTCACTGTATAGAGTCCTAGCGAAAAAAGACCTTACCGAGAAAGGAGCAATGTTTCTTATTTCCGTCTTAGTACAAGTTCTTTGTCCACATTGAAATAGCTTACATTGCACAATTTAAAAATTTGGTTAGTTTAAATCCTTAAAAGCAGAAATGACCCTGGAAAGGTTTCTAACCCAACATCAAATGTAAAAACTTAAAAAGACTGTTCCTGCGAAGATTAACTGTCGTTGTAATTTTAATATAGGTGATAGTTTACCCATAAATCTGCAAAAACGCAATAGGTCTTAATTGTACTAGCAGTGCCTTCTTAGAGCCCGGAAAACTCTTCCGAGTGCAACTATTTAAATTCACATCATGTGGGAATTCCAAAAGTTAACCATATTTGTCACGCTACATACTCAATACGTTTTAATTAAATAACGATTATCAGAAGAACAAAACTAAAACAATTTTAAATAAATGAAATGACATTGAAAAAATCCAAATATTTAAAGTATTAAATTTAAACATGCCTACGGAAGTACTATTATAAAAGAAAAGAAATTATAATATGTTTCGGAACTTTTGTGGAAAGAATTTTCATCTTGATACTAATTCAAAACTATATTATTTCAATATCAAGATTTAATTTTTTTTATATTATAAAAATAATAATATTTCATTTCATTTTATATTTGGGAGTATAATCTAGTTTGAATTGTTATTAATAGAAAATTATTAATGTATTTAATTAAAATTTTTGTTATTTATAAAAAATTGGAATCTTATCAAAAAATAATGAGTGTGATGAAGACATGATAATATAAATTAAGGTTGCCCATTTATAGATTTTCTACAATATTGAGTTTTATCTTGATTACAAAAATGAATTGCAAGGAAGAAATTATTTGGATTGTAGTCATGTTTGTTTTCTAATAAATGATTAGCGAAATTAGAAAAAAAAATCTGATTTTAAATTTCTCATGTGTTCTTTTATGCGTATTTTAAATTGTCTTCCAGTTTGACCTATGTACTCAGCAGAACCGTAATTTAAATTTGAAAACACCATTTTCCTCACTGATTAGTTATTGATCTTTGTTTTTTACTAATAGAGATTTTAGTATTATTAATTTTAAATGAAATTTTAGAATTATTTGATTTAAATAAATGTTTTGATTTTAAAGAGATGTTTCCAATGTGTGGTAGTGAAAAATATTATATTGTTATGATAGTATTTAGTAAATGATGTGGGGTGAGGTTTTTTCTTATAAAATATGTTTTTAACAAAGTTATTTGAAAAATTATTGGCGTTAGCTATTTGTAAAATGATCACAAGTTCGTTTGTAAAATTTTGAAAGTTCATAGGGATTGAAAATAATCTATGTATTGCTGAATTGAAAAAAGTTTTTTATATAGTATTGGTTTGAATCATAATCAATTGTATGATTGGTTTTTGTTGGCTTGCGGTAAATTTCATAATAAATTTTATTGTTATGTTTTAACATTATAACATCTAAAAAATTAATTTAATTGTTTATTTTTATTTCATAGTGAACTTAATGTGTGGGCTAAAAAAAATTAAGGACATATCAACTACATATCTGCACCAGAATTTAATATAAGACATAAAAATGGATGATTAGAAGTAAAAATATTGTTTTCTAAATCACTCATATATAGGTTTACGAGAAGATTAGAAATGTTATGCCCCATTGCAAGTCCGCCAGGTTGTGCAAAAAGTTCATTGTTAAAAGAGAAAAAATCTTCTTTTAGACAAATTTTCCTAAGATTTGATAAAGCTATTGCTTGTTGATTGTTAATTGTAGAAGAATTTAGTTTCTCAGAAATGAAACTACTGGTCTTATAAGGAAATTATTTTCTTTATGAATTTTTGGCAAACCGTACAATCGGGTATTATTAGATTCATTGAAAGTATTTCATTTTTATTATATATACCTACTGAACTATATTTAACTATTGTTGATTGGAAGTGTGTATTGTATTTCTGAATTATAAAGTTATTTATTTGAATGAAGTTGTTTAGTTGTAGAAAATCATTAACTTTTTGAATATATTCTGATTTAAACATTATAATTAGACAATTTCCTTTATCTGCTTAGAACATAGTAGGTTATTGTTGTTTATTTTATTTTTTATGCTTCTAATAATATGTGAATAATTATTTCTGAAAGTTTTAGGATTGTATGAATTTGTAACAAATTTTGCGCAATTTAGACGTAATAGACTTTGTTTATCTGTGGGTCGTGAAATAATTATTATTTCTGATTAAATACAATGATCTTTAAAATTATTGTCATTTGGTTTAAAAGGAGGAGCAAATTTCAGACCTAAACTCAATATTTTATTTTCTATTGTATTAAATTTATAAATCTTGGAAACAATATGTGTTATGATTGTTTTTCTTTTGAATATATGATCAACTTTATAATTTCAATGATAAAAACCTACATTAT
This sequence comes from Adranes taylori, assembly GCA_009867245.2. Lineage (NCBI taxonomy): Eukaryota > Metazoa > Arthropoda > Insecta > Coleoptera > Staphylinidae > Adranes > Adranes taylori. The sequence goes on along the minus strand of WYDF02275066.1, from coordinate 4,453 downwards.
TAATATTACTAACTAAACTTGTTAGAATTAAATCTGTAATGGCTAATTAATTAATTAATTAATTAATAGCCAATAATTTTTCAAATAACTTCGTTAAAAACATATTTTATAAGAAAAAAAAATCACAAATGAATAACCTCACTCCCTACCGTTTAGTAAATACAGACATAACAACAAAACATTATTCACTTGGAAACATTGGAAACATCTCTTTATAATCAAGAAATTTATTTAAATCCAATAATTGTAAAATTTTATTTAAAATTAATAACACTCTAAAATCTCTATTAGTAAAAAATAAAGATTAAATACCAATCAATGAGAAAAATGGTGTTTATAATCTTAAACTGGAAGACAATTTAAAATACGCATAAAAGAACACGTAGATGCTTAAAATCAGAAAATTTTTCTGATTTTGCTAATCATTTATTCGAAAACCACCATTACAATCCAAATATATTTTTTTCTCAGCAATTCATTTTTATAATAAAAGTAAAAAGTTCAATATTGCAGAAGATCTAGAAATTAGAAATTCAATTAGAAAAATGGGCATTCTTAATTTAAATGATCACATGTCTTCATTACACTCTTTGATAACATTCCAATTTTTATGTATAAAATTAAAAACATTAATAATTTTCTATTAATAATAATTCTAACTATATTATAGAAAAATCTTTAATTCACAAATATAAAATGTAAAATAAAATGATATCATTATTTCATTGTCATATCGATATCATTATCATGATATAGATATTTTTATAATATTATACATTTTTATAAATCTTGAGTATTGAAATAATATAGTTTTGAGTTCCACAAAAGTTTCGAAGCATATTATAATTTCTTTTCTGTTATAATATTATAATAGTACTTCTGTGAACATGTTTAAATAAACTTAATACTGCAAAGATTATGATTTCTTCAATATCATTTCAATTCATAACATTTATTTGAAATTTTTTAAACCTAAAATAATATTGTTGTAGTTTTGTTCTTTGATGATGGTTCTTTCACCGAAAATGTTACAGAATATTTAATTAAATTTGTGGATCAGACGAATTTTTAAATTTTTTATTAGTAATGAATATCCACGAACATAATCCATGCATTAATCAATACGTTTTCTTGTACACTAGTTTGATTTGAAGTATTATACAAATCTTGAGATGTAAAAATCTTATATTTTCTATAAAGACTTCTAGGAGCATGTGTTAATTTCTTTAAAATATTATTTTAATTGTAATTTCGATTTCTCTAACAATCAGAAACAGAGACTTCTAGACACAGTAAAGGAGATATATTATGAAAGGTGTGTACTTACTATCTGCCAAGAGGTAAGACATGGCGTACACAACAAATGGCCACAAGGTTCTATCCGCACATCCTTGTCATTTTCTGCACATATTTTGCATAACTGAAACGTACTACCCATTTCACAATACAATTCATATTGTTCCTGTGTTACAGCAATATGATCTTCGGGTGTCGTTTGTACCGCCCATGACAGATCTGGATTATTTAGTCTTCCATCAGGATATTGATAACTATTTATTAAATTTAAACAAATTAACGTTGTTATAAATCATTGAAGAGAACATTTAGATTACTAAAAAATATACATATATATATATAAAATTACTCACAATCCTTCCCGATATCCATCCAATAATGCTTGAATAAGACTCTTATTCTGTGGAATTGTTTGGAGAATTTCGCCCTCAGCTGTTACATAGCCAATTGCCCATTGCCCAAGTCGTGTACAGGATAATCGAAATACATAACTGCCGGCTTTGCCAATATAGCGTTGAAGACGCGCTTTAACCTCATCGTAGGTAAGAAAAGCGACATAGCCGGGATGCGTAACTGCTAATATTTTCCAATTGCGTAGTAACGTAGCCCATGGTTGGAATAACCTACAGGAAACAATTTATAAATAAATCTTAAGAAAATGACAACTCCCCCGACAAGGTTAAAAATGTAACATTTGCAAAATTTGGAAGTGTGGGAGGTGAAGGAAAGAAGTTGGAAGGGACGCTAGTGAAATATATGATTATGTTAGGAGCGGAGAAACTGACGCCGAGTGCGCTACAAGAGTTGCATGAAGTAAAATTTTGGTTGTATGGAGTGCAGAAGATGGTAAGGTTCGAAAGGAAAGTGATGGGAGATGTGAATGAGAGGGTTGTGAAAAAAGAATATGTATAAGCTGTGGCATGTAAAAAGGAAGAACATAATGCATGGGTAGGAGAAAGAAGAAGGGTAATGAGAGGTGTGGATAGTTTATGTATGAGTGGTATGATAGGGTGTGTGGAGGGTTAAGGAGTAAATTTGAGGTTGAATAGAGGTTAAAGGATGAGGAATTGCAAGAGAGGTATCAAAGTATAAGAAGGGGGAGGTACAACAAGAAATAAGGTTATTTGTTGGTGGAAGGTATGATGCCTAATTATTTAAGATCTCAGATAAGTATGAGTGAAAAGAAAATGATAGCTAGATTCAGGTATGGTAGTGAGGAGAGGGGAAATAAGTATTGAATGAATGAGGAGTGTAGAACTTGTAGAGTGTATGGTTTGGAGGATGAAACGTCGTAGCATTGGGTGAACTAGTGTAAGGGAGTAGAATGGAATGAAGAACAAAGATTGGTGGCTGAAAATTGGACAGTGAGTATGGGACAAGAAGGGAATAATGACAGCTCCCTCGACAAGAATAATGAATTTTTTTTTAGAAGAGATTAGGGGGAGGAAATGGTAATAGTAAGGCTAGGATAGAAGAGTGGAGGAATAAAATAAAATAAAGGATTGAAGTAAAAACAAAAGGATTGAGATAATTAGCTTCCTCTCATCTCTTCCTTGCTTATCCCAGGTAACAGTAATGGAGGAGAAAAAGGGAACTGGATGGAAAATGAAAAAAAATTAAGATCATTTTTTGCTAGTTTGTTTTTTAGTTATTTGAAATGTTGTTTTTTGGTTATTTGAAATGTTACATAACTAAAAGAAGAGGTTAGTTATTAGTATTAGAGTTATAATTAAATATTTTGTTTGTACGTAGTGAAATGTAATTTGAGTTTATGCCAATAAATGTTTATTAGTATAGTTTTAACACAAATAAAATATTAATTTAACTTGAAGTTAAAATTACCTTGTAAAAACGTCAAATTCGAAATTTGATATGTAATCGTTGCATGTCAAATCGATCGTCGACTTCAGCGCCATTGCTTCTAAACCGGTACTAATTGGATGTACTTTATTTAATTCTTGCCTGAATATTTTCCAAGGTACTAGAGTACTGAAAATATAAATAAAAATATTGTTAGAGCAAGACAAAGATGTATTATGTTTATGCACTTGTGCTAAATTAAAACAAATCTAATTCGCCCCATATAAGAATACCATAAATGTATTTGATATTAGTCATTCGAATATACAAATAAACTTTTTCACGTTACAACGATATCATCTAAATAGTAGAAACTGACGTACACAGTCCTGGGTCCGCCTTTTGTTATTTATCTATACAAAACACAAAATTCAACGTTGAAATCGCCTGTCATAAGCAGTTATCCATTTATGTTCCGTATTTTTCATTCTATATGCCATGAATTCCGGCAACAAAATTTTACTTTTCAAATCTCTAGTGAAATTCGCCTACTGGACAAAACAAAATGTCATATACATATATGAAAGCAAAATATGAACGTATTTTTATTGAAATATTTATATAGAAAAGTTATGACACTCAAAATTTATATAAATGATACATTTTATCTTATAGATTACACGTGGTGTAATTTACTTACGTATGGCCTCAAAGAATGTTTTTAGGCTACATTCCGAATGCTAGATACAGAAAGTAGTCCTTGATCAAGTCCTTGATCCACAAAAAAAAATTAAGTTGAACATATTTAAAGCCAAAATATTTAAATGCAAACTAATGGCTTTACAGCCCAATTTCGATTAGGAATTTTTGTTTTATTTAGTAGAATTTTTGAGCTACTTTTATTGTTTATAAGTAAACAGGGTAATGTGTTGACGTTACCAAAGCAACAGTCTCTATATATTAAAAAGATCGTTGTAATGTTATATTTTTATATATTGTTTAAACTTATATTGTGACATTTAGATTTATCAAAATTCCATAAATAAAAAAAAAACAACCCTTTTACACCATTTAATAAAAGAATCCTTTAAAAAAATGCAATTGCAAATTATACATGTTTAAAAAATAATCATGCATAAACGATGTAATTAAAATTGATATAAGCTATGACATACATATCGATTTCACATGTTTAGTATTTCCCAAAAATCAAAACAAGATATGTTAAACTAGCAAACTTAGCTTGGATTTTTACTTCATACAAAAACATTTAAATGTGTTGTAAATATACTGATACATATATTTTGTAAAATTTTCGGATTTTTATGTGAAAAATAATATTTTTTTAATTTTACTT
>WYDF02275055.1:0-17673 GCA_009867245.2 Adranes taylori | reverse complement strand
GCAAACAAACCTGATATTGTGTTATTAGATTCCACTAAGCGGGAGATGTGCCTTATAGAATTTTCTAGCCCCGCTGAGAAAAATATTGAAATTAAGGAACGAGAAAAAGTGGCTAAATATCAGGATTTGTTATGCGATCTAAGGATCCAATATTCACGCCATCCCATCAAATTTGTGGTCCTCATCATTGGAGTCATGGGAGGCATCAGGTCCTCCCTAATTAACTATATAAAGATCATACCGACTTGCGAGGCTAAAGAATTAGCAAGTCAGATGCAAAAGGTCATAATCCTGGGCACTTTGAGTTTACTTCGGTCACACAACCCGACAATGACGTAAGGACTTACTCTGTTGTTTAGAAAGTCGTTACGTGACATTTGCACAAAGAAGAATCTCGTGTATGACGTCGTCTTTTTAAAGGTGCTGAAGTTGAAATTCTTTGGAGGTGGAAGCTACAAAGCGAAAAAAATAATAATAATGTCTTTTTTGCCATCAACCATATACATTGATAATTAAATTTTGTAATAACATAATATAAATTAATTTATAATAGTAGTACATCATACTAGTACTAAATTAAAATAAGCAAAATGAGGCAAAAGTTGTGTGCTCAGAGAAATCATAAAACAGAGGACCTCCAGCTGGTTTTCAGTCCAAACCTTAAAATATACTTTCTAAAATAAATATATGTAACTGAGGCTGCGGACGTAGCATATCATGAACAAGAAAGAATATCATATATTTTGGAAATTATAAAAATAATATTATGTTACTTTGCTTTAGTGAAATACAACATTAAACTACAAAACAAACACCATCATACTCCACTGTACTTTCATTTAACGCTGTATTAAACATTTTGATATTGTAGATATGAAAATATTATTCACTGGATGCTCCCTGATATCTCTCCAATAAAGAATCCGCAACTTTCCATGCACAAAAGAATGCCTGTGCGATTTACAAGTTGTTAAAATTAAAGTTATTTATATGTATGTGTTCAATTCTGTAAACCATAGTAATACAGTAGCTGTCTAATTTATACAGAATTGGGCACTATTAGTAAAAAGAAAGTTTATTTGATATTTTAAGATTTCATCTCTATTAAATATTCATCAAATTCTAATGGATTAAATATATTTAATATTAGTTGAGCAAAATTGCAAAACTAAACTAATTAATAAACACGCATTTTCGTATAATATCAAATCGTAATATGTGTAAATGTACTAGGTACAACAAAACTTAAAAGGTCAAGTTGATACATATTTTGATACATGTATACTAAATTTATCTACACATTATAACGTGCGAATAGAAATAGTATCTATAGTGTCTTGTGACAATAAATCACGTTCACATTGTTTTATATTTGTAACTATGTATTCTGATGGTTAGTACAAGAAATCGAGTTTATCAGTTAATTGTTATTTGTTATTAAATTATTGTTAATTATTTAATAAAGAGATTTACTAGTTAGTTTTCGACAGGTGTGTTTCACTCAGCTCACGTCAACCTAACGTGAGCTATGTTGCTCACATCAACCTAAGTTGTTATGGTAGGTTCCATAGCAACTTGACTACCACCTTGTTACGAGGCAAAAGTGTAAATTACGAATACCCTTTTGTTCAGTATTCAGAGCGCGTCGGTAATGCATGTTTAACTACTTGCAACAAGTCAACTTATAGGAAACACTATTATATCTGAGCAATCCATAAATAGACCTAATACAACTATTTTGAATCTTTTGTAATCTACTTTTTTATTTAGAATCAATAGAATTACCATATACTGTATCGGCGTAATTTAATCTTGATAAAATTAAAGAGTCACAAAGAAGTATACGAAGACAGACACTTAAAGGTTCTTTATTACTATATAATAATTTAACAGTAGAAATCACACCTTTTAGTTTCTTAGAAATATGATCTTTAAACCTAGGTCTTTGTCCAAAGTTACTCCCAGATTTTTACAAACATCTTTTATTTGAAAAGGATACTGATCTAACTTTAGATTGAGTTTATTTAGTAACATCAATATATTTTCCTTTTTTGCAAAAAATCATAGCATTAGTTTTTGTTTCATTAATCTTTAAACCATGAGCTTTGGATAGATTAAACACATAGCTGAGAATATTATTAATATTACGATTAACTATATCATAAGATTCATATGGAGATGAGTACAGTAACTGGCTATCATCTGCATATGCATGATATCGAATAAGATTTGAGATGTCATTTAACATTTTACTAGTAATATATCCTTGTGGAACCCCGTTTACAGCATACCTAGGATGCGATAAGAGATTCTTCATTTATACTCTCTGACATCTTTCGGATAAATAATTATTAAAAAAGTATAGCGTTTTATTAGTAGCACCAATGAAGTGTAGGCTAGGTAACAAGAGATCATGGCTAATCATATTAAAGGCCTTGAGTAATCGATAAGTATACGTATCGTAATTTCTCCTCGATCTAAGGCAAAATATAGTCCATTAAATCTAGAAGTGCAGTTTCACAACTATGACTTGAAAACCTGACTGCATTTCAGGTAACAAATCAAATTTGTTAAGGTGAAACATAAACATTTGAATGTTTTGTTTATTACTCCACTACACCGGCTAAAAACCAATTTTTTAATATTGAATTAATTGATACAATTTCGAATAAATCTCTTACGGTGAAGGAATGAAGATTTATAGAGAACACAATTAAATCATGAATGTACAATGTTTAACCTAACGTAGTAAAATTGAAAAATAAACAGTGGCACATATACAACATGCGAGCAATGCATACGTACATTGCGTGCTACACATTGTACGTTTTACGAGAACTGAGATTCGACAAGGACGATGTAATCCTTTCGTGGACGTGGACCAGCACACCTTAATCCTTCTAGTGGAAAGCTGCCAACAAAATTCGTTCATTCCGTTAGCATCAGTCAGTTAAGGCAGATAAAGCAAAACAAGGTAATAGTCTAGGGCCCAATAATAAGTGTTTTACGATATGTCTGTTTTAAATCGTGTACGATACATACAACTAATATCTTATATGTAAAAGTTGTGCTCTTTTATAATATTTGCCAACGTAAAAGTATCAATTTTATAATCGTCATAAGTAAAATAAATAATCATTTCACACGCTATTTTATGGATATTTAATTATGTATATAGAAACCAGATGTAAAGGTTTTACAGATATGTTAAGTTTTTTACATAATTTCAGCAAAAAATTGAAATTTTCATCGAACGCGTAATTTACAAATCTGTTATGTAATTGAAACAAATTATTTCGAGAGATATCATGGTCTTTAGGCATTATAGAGAAAATAAGCAATTTATTAAAGTACCTAAGTTATTGCATAAAATTTAATTATGATTGTTCAACCAAGGATGAATAGGAAAAAATATCAACAAAATTTTTATAATATAAGTTTTAGTAGAATATATTATTTTCTTATATTTACTTTGATACCCGATTATCATCAATTCAATTATATAACGATTTCAATAAGCAATTCTCTAATAATTCATCAATTCAATGAGTAATCCGCTAATATAATATATAAATTCAGTAATCTAATTCAATTCTTGAAACAAATGTAATATACCAATTAATAAATCTGTTAGTAATAACTAATTACCAAATAATTAATAATATTAATATATTAATATTGTAAAAGATTTAATACGTTTAAAGTACAACCCAAATACCGTTAAAAAGGTCAAGACCTGCCGACGTAATCCTATAAGAGTACCACAACACGGAAATAATATTACACACATTTATACAAATGCAGTCCAGTGTAGAAAGCGACCATCAAAGATTTCACAAACGCGAGCGGCAAGGTGCTGCACAAAGTTTTAATCTCGCTGGCTATACAATATACAGCGGCAGGCTTTTATGCATACATGTATAGGTGTATTTTCATACGTATAGAATATTTTTGCATTTCAATATTAGTAACGATATTTTTTTTAAGTTTAAGATATTTTTGCAGAGGCGATTTTATTATTATCATTTTTACTCGAAAATGCGGTGTAATGATTTGCTGGATCTTTCGTACTCTCATCACTCACTTCTTATTTCATTCACGCATATAAATATTTCACAACATATCCTTGATAAAATACTTCGTCAATGGGAAAACCATGAAGTCAACGTCAGAGGAAGAGGTCAACCAACCATCAAACGCACCGCGAGAACGGATCTGCCAGAGATACAACTACAGACGCACACCACCAGCGTATAGAACACCACCAGCGATTGTTGCGTTACTACTTCGGCGACAGCGAATAAATCTGACATCAACCTAATTCATTTTCTACAAATTTTCATCGCATCTTGAATAATATATTTCACATGTTCTACATCTTCATCGTGTCCACTGGCAGGATCAACTTACAACGTCTACGTAAACATTCAACATTCCATTCTATCGACGCCCTAGAGAAGCTGCAAAAGAAGCCACGAAATCCAATCAGAAGAACCATTAATATTAAATATTGAATTACCTTTATTTCGCAACTTTACTTGCTATTTTGCCAATGGAAATGGTACCAGCTTCACAATTAGCTTCACAACATATTGATAGTAGAGAACAATAAACCAAACTATTTAAACTTGTTATTGCCTTTCTGTATTATCATATAAGAAATTAAGTACTTTATTATAATAATTAAGAATAGCGAATTTTCACCCAACCCTATATAATCTCATGCAATGAGCATCTTATGTTACAAATAAACATAATAAAGTATAAAAAGCAGTATAGTAGTCAAAATTAACAATTACGATCCTGTTTTGATATAATTCTGTAACAACCTACTTTGCCCTAATTTATTTATTAATTCAAAGTCATTAACATTACGAATGATTATGATTTTAATTAAACAACAAAAGGTCGAGGATACAAGATAGCGACTTAATTGTGAGCGACTTACTGCCAGAATAGGAAATATACAGCTTACGTAGAGTGAAACGGAATCTTTGCAAGTGCGGTCAAATAGTTGGAGAAACAATTTAAAACAATGCGAGAAGATTCCGATGTGTCGGCATCGCTGGCAAATATAAATATATCGTGGCATTTTATTCCGCCGGCAGTGCCACACTTCGGTGGATAAGGGAAGGCGGGAGTTAAATCGAAAGAAACATCACATCAGGCGAATTGTTGGAACAACACCGTTGCTATTTGGAACAACACCTCTGACATTTGAAGTGATTATGACGATAATATGCCATGTAGAAGCCATTGTGCCTACAGTCAGATGACATAAACGATACTGCAGTGATAAGCCCAGGGCATTTATTAATGGAAGAATAGTGGTGGCCCGTCCAAACCCGACAGAAACAGCAATCAATTCGAATACAAGTCAAAGATGGACGCTCACACATAAGATGAAGCAATACTTTACCTAAAATTTAGGAATTGACACGTTGGTATCGATCAAGGATGATCATATCAACCCAAGCAACTGGCCACTTGCGAGAATCATTGAAACCCACGAAGGAATGGACAAGCAAATTAGAGTCGTGACTCTCCAAAAGAGTGTAGACCAGACGATAGCACGAGCATTAAGTAAAGTAATTCCATTACCGTCAGCATCTAGTGAGCAACTAGAAGAAGTAAAAGAAGCCGAGGCTGAGACGATGTTAGTAAACAATATAACTTATCATGAGTCAACAGATATAAGTAAAGAAGATTCCCTCGAGCAATTAGGAAGTGATCTGGGATCAATTTGTTGGACTGAGGACGCTAAACAGGGAATAATATCATAAACAGGTAATAATATCAAGAGAATTTTTATTAGAAAATATAATTTTTTTAATTTACCTAATTTGCTCTATATTATTTATTAAGTCAAACTCATTTTCATTATGAATTGTTATAATTTTGAAACAAAACAATTTGATGATTTGCAAGTTGACAGAGACAGATATGAATTACAATGCACATAACGAGGTGTACTATTGTTTTTATTTTATTGAAGAAACATCTAGATATGCCTAGATCAGCATAATTATATTTCAATAAACTTTTTATTATGAGCAATTTTTTTCTTAAAGGTTTTTTAATTTAAATATTTACTACCAACCTTATTCAAAATGAAATCCAGTTTAGTTCTTTGTTATTTCTTTTAATATTCTTTCCAAGCCTCCACATTTGCAGTAAAAAATTTTATTTATATTTCCCCTCAAATATTCAGTGATCAAGGATATAAAGAAATAAAAAGTCGCAACCAATTCAATGCCAAGTTGAGATAGAAAAAGATGGTTATGTATGATATGCACATTTTGAAGAGTCAGAATGTTTAAACTTCAAAATTTTAGCTATTCCTAAACTTATTAAACATTATAAAATAATTTTTACACTTGACTAAGTTACTAAGTTTATTTACATCAAAATACCTATGGAAATTACCCAGGCTAAATTACAAGGTCAATTCTAATGGTAACTAAAAAACTAAAATTAAAAATATTTGGCGAACAAAATAACGTACCAATAAATCATTATTAAAGGGATTGTTTCTATAATGGAAGTCATTTATCCAAAGCATACTAAGTTGCCAGCTAAAGAAAGAGAAGTTTTTAATATCGGAAGCCCAAAACAGTTTACTCTATTTAGCGAAGCTCTAGCTAAAGAACTGGTCTATTAGTTCTTTTAATGCAAGTTAAAGCTTGTGAAGGAATTACTTACATGGAAGACACCAGCGACTCGTGAACCCATAAGACACAAGTGTGCCATTTTGATCTTAAATGACAGATCCCCGACAAGGATAAAATATACCGTTTTGGGAATTTCAAAGATGATGAAATTATCTACAAGATTTAGATTTTTCCCAAAAAATTGTTTCCAAAAAAGTTTTGAATTTTTGAACAAATCGAAAGAAAAATCGATTGAAAAAAAAATATGGACCATAGAAATGTATGCCAATTGGACCAAGGAGGAGGACCAAAATTTGAAACTTCTAATTGAGTAAGCGCTTGAAGATTGGATAAATAAATAAACCAGTCAATAGGCATAATTAGGTTTTGATAAAATGGGAAAATGTATTTTGACATTTTTACATTTTCATTGATTACTCGGTCTATTTTACAACCAGAATTAGAATAATAGAGTTTTAAAAATCAATAATTTCCAAATCCTTATGTGATAATTTATTACAAAAGTCTGTTCGTTTATTACAAAATATGCTATACCTTCCATGACTTGGCAATAAAATAAATCCTCCTAACTTTTAAATAAAAATGATTTTCTACATATAAATATATATATTTAATTCCAAAAAAGTTTTAAAACTGCTCCTTGAGGCTCTTTTAGATTTATATGTTAAGCCAAAGATGTCATTCTATCACGCAAGTAATTGCGTTTCTATTTGTTTTTCATCAAATAAAAAGTACTTCTTTACACCTACATATATATATATATATATATATATATATATATATATATACCATTTTCGATTCTTGTAGTTACATTCCGTTGTTGAAAATGTTTAGGAGATATAGTACATTTTCGTCTATAGTCTAATTATTTGGGTTTCAAGATGTAAATATGTGCACTGACATTTCATTCTCGCGACAGATGACGTCACACACCATGTTTCAACATAGACTTACAGTTGAGACAATAGGACTTAAATACATGATATGTGTAATGAGCTATCTTACTGAACGGCTTCAGTGGAGTAGAATAAGAATAAAATTTTCATTATTTATATGCAGTTCAAGAAAAATATTAATTTTATTCAGTTGAGTTATGTACATAGCTCAACTGTGCTCAAATAATTTTCAGAATTCAACTCTTTCATTCTAAATATATTAAATCATTTTCAATGACAAAAAGTTATCAATTGTGTAAGTAAAATGTATGTAAATTAATACATTACTTAATATTTTATTAGCTTCTCAACATTCTCGCGAAGTAGCCCGAACTTGACCGAGGAGCGAGAATGTAGAAAGGTTTATTCGTTTTAATTGAACATATGAAAAATATTTGAATGTTATAATAAAGACATTTATTATTACTATTATGCTGCTAGAATTCTGCAAAAAATCCTTTCACGAGGGTAAGAAACGTAGCTGTTGGACAGAGACAACATTATTTCTCATTCCAACAGACAATAAACCGTTAGCTGATGTCAATTCTGTTAAGCCCACTTACCATGTTAATATTATTGCAAAGATTCATTTCATACAGGCTATAAAGCGCGATTGAAGAGACATATGGACTATCCAACAAGTATAGATGAACTACTAATGAAATTATGAAAGTAAAAGAGTTAATTGCAAGTAATAATAATAATACAGTGGATTTAAAAATGCCCTTAATTTGGCACCATATAAAATGAAATTTGTAGCAAATAATCAGGAAAACCGATTCCTGTTGTTCGCAGCCAATGCCGGTAGAATAAAACATCCATTTATTAGCCGTGTTCTACAGGGGTTCTTGACCCGATCCTTTGAAACATTAATTTTGATTAACCAGAAAGAAGCAAAGAACGTTCGATTTGCAGATGATGTCGAGATCATTGGAAGGCCTAAAACTATAAGCGGATGGGGTATCAACAAAGCCATAATCTAAAGAGATTAAAAAACATTTAAAGGCAAATTATAATAATTTTTCTATGTCAAAAACTTGCCCAATTTCGTGTACAAGCACAGTCAATAAATACACCGTTGACGAATTAACGATAGGCAAATATCCTTGATCCCAATCTTGACGTGATTTAGATGTATTTCTGTCATATTACGTTCACAATGTTCATCAGGCGGTGAATATGCATGCCCTAATATTCCATGATTTTCCTCTCCAGTAGACCCCATACGTCCAGCACATATACTAGAATTAAACATTTTTTATGTCGATACGATGATCCACGTTTAAAGGAAATTAAAATAGTAGGATCTCTCGTTTTGCTAACAAATTTTAAATTTGTTACATCTGACCATATCCGAAATGCGTATTCTGTTAGAGCAAACATATGTTTAGTTGCAAACAGAAAGTCCCATGATATTTCTGATAGAATCCATTTATTTCAATATAGTTTATATGATAACGGTAGATCTTTATTTCCACAGCGCGGTTGAGTGAAAGATTTTAGTGTTTCGCTTGTTAATTCACAATCGCCCGTTAAGCCGAAATAATTTTGATAATGTCGGAGCGCATCTCGTAATTCTTCGTCGGTTATACGGCGATGAAGACTATTTGTTGAAAACTAAATTTCATTAGGCAATTTTGTTATAAATCTTTACTACTCCAGTGGTTCATAATCATTAAAAATATTGATTTATCTTTAAAGCAGTAGTATTTTAATTTTTGTGTCTAACTTGTGTTAAACTTGATTACCCCATTTTAACAACGGCACTGGTAATAATTAGTTGAATATACTGGCACTAGAATAACAGTAATCTATTACAGCAAAGTCTAAATATATATATATATATATATATATATATATATATAAACAAAAGTTCCATTTGATATTCTTTTATATGATGTCAAAACTTATCCAAATGACATTAGCAAAACACGAACCAGCGCAACTGCTTACAAAAGTGGCCGAAGCATAAAACAAAATCAGGACATTCGCTCTCAGTCTGTACATTTTATTATTATTACTATTAGTATTTTTTGTGTTCTACCTCCATATACCTTAACGTTTTATGATCCTTCTCGAAAATATTGCGAAATATTTTTTTAAGTATGCCGCTCTGAAAACCAAATAGAATGTTTATTTCGAAAGAGGAATATAGTGAAGATACAACGTTAAAAGAAATATAATGTCAAATGAGCTTTTTAAGAATGGAAAGGTAACACTAAAGTATTTCATAAAAAATATTTAGCAAGACAATAACAAAGGTGAACGATGTTTTTAATACTTCATTTTTGTATGTAATTTAATTTTGTAACAATAAATAAAAACAATTCGTGGACGGTACCGCTACATCAACATTATGTAAAGCATGTTGTGTGTATTAATATTTTGACTTTACTAAGGCCACAAATGGAGAATTTTAAGATATTAGAAGCTATATATTTGGAATCATTAGAGTTGAAACCCTCATGTTTTGTATCATTTAAAACAAAATCACAAGGGATTGTTGAAAATATTTATTGCTTAAAATGACTTCAGTATATTCAATTGCTTATATGGGTAAACTTCATCTGGCTTAGTTTTAAATTATATATATATATATAAATTGATGTTTCTAGATGGCGCTGCAGTACGCGGCCGCATGCCACAGCTATGACAGAGCTGGCCACGAAAATCAAGGCATGTCCCTGGCCGCGGCGTAGCGTGGAAATGAGACATGTCCCTGGCCGCTGAAACTAGATCCAGTTGCTGGCTGCGGCAATTAGGCCATGGCGCTAGCCGCGGCAATGCGGACTGCGGAGCTGCCGGCGCCGTAGGCAAATATGGCAACCGTATGGTGGGCAAAACAACGTTTGCAGGGTACGTTAGTATAATAAAAATCTAACTCCGTTTTGTGTGCGTACTCAATTTCCGGGCAAACTACTAGACCTACAGCGACCAAATTCACGCCATATATTCGTAATAATACAGGAATGGTTTATAAACACAGAAATCCGGGAAAAACGGGAACACAAATTCAGACCAAATATTCGTCATAATATGGGAATGGTTTGTGAACACGGAAATGCGGGTACACAAACCCGCAAAAACGGGAACACGAGAATACGGGAACATGGAAATATAGGAACACTTACTTAGACTATATTCAGACCATATATTCGTAATAACACGTGAATGGTTTTTCAACACTGGAACACAGTAAGATGGGAACACGTTTACACGGAAACACGGGAATGTGGGACAAGGTATATATAAAAATTTAATGTCGCTCGGTGCGTCAACATTTTTCGGATAAACCATTAGACCTACATCGATCATATTCAGACCATATATTCGACGTAATACGAGAACGGATTTTAAACACAGAAATACGGGAACACATACTTAGACCATATATTCGTCTTAAGGCGGGAATTGTTTTTAACCGCAGGAATGCGTGAAAGCGGGAATACAGTAAGACGAAAATAAGAGAACACATATTCAGACCATATATTTGTAATTACACGGAAATGGTTTTTGAACACGGGTATGCGAGAACACGGGAATCTTCGAATAGATTTATATGGGAACATTGGAATGCGAGAACATGGGCAATATTTTCGCGCGGGAAGTTCGCGCGCTAAGCATGTGTTAAATAAGTTCCGGAAATTTCATTTTTCTAACTCTAATAGGAACCTAGATATTTGAGGTAGTATAATTTTTTTCAATATCAAATTACTCCTAAGATTGCGTCTCAGTTTTTTAACACATTTAATCGCTATTAAAGAAACTTTAAATACAAAAAATTTAAAAAACTGAATGGCCGCAAAGCTTTGAAAACAAAAAGCACCATGAATATATTTTAAATCGTGATTTTAGCAAAATGTGCTTCAAATATAAAAGAGCTTTAGGTAGCACATACAAAAAAATGATCTTAAAGTAATTTTTGAGTAATCTTTGAACATACATCCATACATATATAAGCATCGACATTGAATATAAGCATCGACAAAATATTGTTGATGTATGTTATTTCTTATTAACCCCTCTTTAAATTGCATATGAACAGATTGCAATGACATAAAATCAAGAGAATACTAAGGTGAAATAGAAAAATGCTCAAAACATGAATCCTATCGTACGTATATGGTATATAAAAGGTACAAAACTGGAGAAAATTCGAGCTTTAATATTCTTAAGGACACATTAAACTGTAACAATCACAGCATATGTTCATGATAGATACCCATTTCGCACGCTCATAAGATATGTTTGTGTGTAGTTAGCTTCAATTCATTATCCAATGGTACATTGCTGATGTATTTTTGGCATTACACGGGGTTTTCCCTATCTACTGTTGTAAAGTCATTATTATAAATGTTCTAAGTGACCATAAAGAATTTTATAAATAATTTAGACCATATCTAGGAAACGGTTAGTCTAAGAAGTTAGTCCCCACATTTTGGTACAATTTTAAAGAGAATCGACAAAGCTATCAAAATAGAGAATAAGATACCGGTAAAATGTTACTAACATGAAACCAAGTAATATAAAGTCATTTAAAACGATTTCCTAAATGCTTATAATAAAAATAAATCAAATTTAAAGTACTATCTGAAAGTGGAAATAATATTTCTCTTGAGAATGAGATAATACTCTGCAAACAACAATATTATAGAGAGTTAACGAAAATGTTGATCTAAGATATATGCTATATGAGATTGTTGGATACAACGTAAACATAATCTAAATTAATATTGATTGAACAAGTAAATGTATTAATGATAAAAAAATATGATATTGTAATCCACCGGCTAGAAAACAACTTTGTATTCATAACAATGTTATACATAAATTTCCATCAGATATTCCAAACTTATACTGTCTCCTAGTATAAAAAAGTCACTTTCTAATTGGTATTTGCGTATATTTCTTTATTTACGGCATAATTGACTGCTAAACCAATCAATTTTATTTAAAATACAAAGATACCTTAAAAAATTACAAAAAACTCTATATTCTAATGAAAATCCCCTGAATCCAATTCAAAAAAATTACTAAAACCTTATGTTATAATGAAACCCCCTGTCTACAATTCCACATCACCTACGGCAGTGGATAAAAAATATAAAAACTACTACTGATTTCTATCAAGATCAGTTAAATTATTACAAAAATCAAAATATCAAATATTACAAAGCGTGGTGCGCCAAAAAATTAATAAAAGATAATTATAGATTTACGCAAAAAAGATACTTGTCCACTAATGTTTCCTCGATGATCCAGATAGTTGGCTGGAAGAGAACCCCACAGATGTTACAATTAGACACACAACAGTTTATGTCGTCGCCAACGAAGACATCCAAAAAACGAATGCACGTGCTACATGATGGGTTAAAATGCGAACACGCTGCTTCAAAAATTTATCAAAAATTCCAGAAAATTGTCCTTACGGTGAGATCACGACTACATCCACTGCAAGTGCAGCCGCAAGCTAATTTCTTTGGAACTAGCCCTACGGGAGTTGCTAATTTCAAACACTCCATTTTAACAATTAAAAATTCAGTTTATTACCAAATTGGGCTTCACCAGCCAATGCCGCTCATAGTGGCCTAATTTCAAAACTATTTCACATTCCTCGTACAATTATAACAAATATATTTCACTTCACAAAGCCATTTTAATTCTTTCATACTTAATCCTTTGCATTATATCTAACCCCTTCCCCGATTTTCCCAAACTAACTCTCCAGTTTTCCCCCAACTCCTTTTCTTTCTCACTCCATTCATCCCCTCACATTGATTCATCCTATGAATCCATTTTTCTTCTTTCTTCCCACAAATGCTACACAATCTACTTTTGTCATTCATCCAATACTTATTTCCTCCCTCCTCATTACTTGTCTAACTCTAATCTAAACATTGCACTCATTCTTTTTTCTTCCATGCTTATTCCTGATGTTAAACACTTCCTGAAGCTGTACCCTTCTCATCCATAATCCACATATACTTAGTATTATACCTGCTTTCATTTGTTCTTCCAGATCTCTCTTGTCTTTCCACATCCCTCATCTTTTCAATTATTTCACTCAACATCTCCCTACATCCAATCATCTTCTCAAACCATCTAATCCGTCAACCATGAAATCCTCATTTTCACCTTTTTTCAATTCAATTCATTCACACCACGAATTCTTCCCTTATTCAGGATTCCCTCAATGTACACTTCTTTAACAAACCTTTTCCCTTCATCTTTCCATACTTTCTCCTCAAACTTCAGAATTTTTTTCACTCCACGGATCCAACATTTATATTTTACAATCTCCTGCATTACTATCTCATTTCTAGTATTTCTATCCAATCCCAGGATTCTTTTCACACCTCCAACCTGCACTTTTTCCATCCTCTCTCTTTCATCTACCGCCAATAACTCCGCTCATACCTTGGCCCATACCTAGCAAATTTTCTCCCATACCATCCGCATTCTCTTGATCACTCCTCTTGCTTTATTCTTCCAACCTCCACGGGCGCCTTACATGATAAATTTAATACGTAATCTAAATATGTATATTTCTTTTCACTTCCTTCTTTTCGCAATCTCCCTATTCATAATATAATTAATAGTTACGATGCTGGCCGCCATCCATCTACCTATAATAAATCCATTCAATATGTGCGATAGAATTTCTTCCATCCTTATTTATTCTTCCAACCTCTTATTTATCACCCACGCACACAGTCTATATAACCCATGCATAATTGTCACTGCCCTATAGCTCTTTGAATCCATTTTGTTTCCTCTCTTATATACTGGCACAATTTCTCCTTTCCTCCATTCATCCGGAACTCTCTCCTCTCCTTTAATTATTTTGTTCATCCCTCTTACCAACGCACTTATACCCTTATCATTCATACATCCCCATATATCCACGGGCACCCTATTCTATCCTGCTGCCCCTCCCTTTTTCATTTTCCCCACCTCACTCTTAACCTCTTCTATACTTATTTATATCACCTCGCTCTCTTCCATCTGCATCACTCGTCTTTCCTCATTGCCTGCAATCTCTCCCCCTATTCCCTCAATGAACCCTTCCTTCTTACACTTCTCCTCCCTTTCTGTTATACCTATATTAGAGCTTCCTTTTTTCCTCTATCATCCCACTTCTTCTCAAGAATCTCCGTACATCCCTCTCACTACTTATGTAACATATTTCCTCCTCATTTTGTTTTCTGTCTCTTTCCTTGACATTTTTCTCCACCAATATCCACTCCTCTTTAGCTTCTTTATACTCATCCAATTCCGCATCCCCCTCCCTTACTTCCATAACCATTATTCTCTTTCCTCCTACCTCAATCAACCTTTAAATAGCCCGCTCTCAATCCTCCCTCCATTTATCAAACTTTTCCTCTTTTACCCCCCACCTAAAGCTCGTTATTATCCCACTGCGCGCCCTACCTCGTACATGCACTCTCTCTCTCTCTGCCGCCTGACTACTCCAACCGTATGGCAACCTCTCAGTACATTTCGACCTCAAACTCAGAATTTCATAAATTAATTTTCCTCCACATTCCTCTTTCATTAGACCTGGGATTGTTTTGTTTTGAAACGCAAGAAGAAGAAGAAGAAGAAGAAGTTGTACAAGAATTTGTAAGCTTGTACTAGAAAATTAGGAAACTGTAAATCGTTTGAGCGTGTTATTAGGCGAGATATGAAAGATCGTGCCGTACTACTAAGATAAATGGTTTCTCAATTTTTTTTCCATTAAATTACATCTTACAATTCATACACGCATCTTTCAATCCTATTGAAAGTTTTAGTTCCATTTAATGAAAAGCACAAAAAAGAACAAAACATAGGTTATATTATTTTATAATTTACGTCACGTAAATGAAATGAAATGTTCTAGTTCCGTTCAACCAATAATCTCTACCCATGTTTCTACTAAACAAATAATATCAAATGAACTTATATATTCATTAAAATCTTTCATCCTTATTTTGTTCTTTAACCCGACTACATTCCGACACCTTTGAATTTACCTATTTCTCCCTGTTTTCCATTTCCCACTCATACTTGTACCACTCATTCTTTCTATCTTTAATTTTCCCCTTACATTTCTCCCCTGTCCCTACCATAGCGTTCCCTTCACCGTGTTCAAAATGTCCTTTTTTTCCTTCCCATATTCTCCTTCATTTCTCCAACCTCTACCTCCATTTTTCTCCCATCCGTTTCCTCTTTCCTTCATCACTTTCCCACTCACTCCTCTTTCTCCACTCTTTATTATATTTTCTCCCACATCGCTCTAACTTTTCAACCTTGTCCCTTATGTCTCTCCACTCACCTATTGGTTTCCCATCCTATCAGTGTTCATCCTCTCTGCTCGTTTTCTCCCTTCTCCCTTCCTCTCCTTTTTTTTCTAACATATATCTTTCATCGTTTTTACTCTTCGCTGTTGCCTTATTTTGAAATAAATATAGACATTATTTATTTGATTAGTGATTTATTTATATCGAATTAGAAAATTATGATGTATGTTGATAACGTTTCGTATAATTACTTAACCAATGATTATCCCAATTATTTCGCTCGATTAAGCATTCACAAACCGAAATGAAACCAATGAATGTCTGACACATCATAAAGAAAAAGAATATTTATTTATTTTCTATATTATATGGCCCGCTGCCGATAACAATATATTATTTAAAAAAACAAGATTTTGCATTTGCTTTCATATAAACCCTTAAAAATTGTTATTTTATATAAAAAAAGTTGAACGTTGGTTATGTTTACATTAATGACACTTGAGAACCGCACACATCCACGCACATGTTATGAAGTTATAACGATGGAAGCGTTAATATGTAAACAAACGCAAGAGCGCGCAATGATGTTTACAAACTTAATTATACCAAAATTAATTATAGTAATGTTAAATTGAATAAACACTACTCATTGAAGAAACGTTGTTTTTTAATAAAAATTTATTTATAAAAGCAGTCGGAATAGATACAAATGTGTGTAACAGGATACTTTTCTAATATTAAAATACATCAAAACATTATTTCCAAACATGTCAATTCTCTTCTCACTAACCAACTGTATGTTTTTAATATTTAAGTTAAAGGTCAGAATTTGAAGTGTCAGATGAAAAATTGTAATTATATAATTAGTTTTATTTTTAATGATTTACTTGTCTGAATTAGAGCTTCAGCACCTCGTACGTTTTACTTGGATTGAAAATATTGTCATATATGGTAATTGTAAACAAAATTTCAATAGATTTAATTTGTTTTATACATCAATTTGGAACTTGATTAAACAATTTCATTTCACGGCAAAAAAAAACCGTTAATTTTAGTATAATTTTAAGCGACACTTTGATTAATAGCTTTTGAAATCACATTCCGTATACTTGAAATACTTCTCCTCTGACTGATTTCGTTTTTGACTTCAAAACTGGAAGTTATTCTTTTTGTGAAGTTTTGAAACCACATTCCGTACACTCAAAAAGCCTATATCTGCTGTAGTTGTTGAGTCTTATAAAATTTCGTTTGTGTGCAGTTTTGAAACCACCTGTATATCTATGGTTTAAAAATCTCGCTTTGTGTGCAGTTTTGAAATTACATTCGGTACACGTTTGAAAATTATCCTTTTTTCTGCAGTAATGTTAGCCTTTTATGGGCCCTGTAGGGTTTGATTATTATTTTGGCAGTTTAATGACGATAGGATTAATACATTGATTTGAAAGTCTTTTCTTCAAACTTATCTAATGTAATAATCTGTCTAGCTTTGCAGGAGGCAGGCCACAATAGAGAAATTAATTTAAAAAATATTTTGCTCCCCAATAGAAATCTTCACAATAGAAAATTTTAGAAAATACCTAACTTGCTTCTAGATTAAGAACAGTTTTGTTCGTGTCAACTGTACGGAGTATCTGTCCAAGTTATTGACTTTATAGATTTTATGACTATCCAGATGTATGTGTCATCATCATCATCATCATCAATCGAGCAAGTTGTGTCCACTGTTGAACATAGGCCTCCCGTAGTCTAGTCCAGCGTCTTCGATCCTGTGCTGCACTCATCCAG
>WYDF02275044.1:0-17673 GCA_009867245.2 Adranes taylori | reverse complement strand
AGCCCTGGAAGGGATCATTGGAAGCACCCCATACATTTTTCCAAAGAAAAGAATATGGGAAAACGGAGGAAGAAGAAGAAAAAAATATATATTGCTTCGAAGATTTGTGTCAAGAATAGTGGTTTTCTTCTATTGGGAACGATGAAATGTGTGACTTTATGATCTGTCTGTGATGTTCAGTGTATTTAATTTTATGAGCGTGCGAACGTGGATTTTTATCCCTGAGATTTGAAAAACAAACTTCTCCCTTCTTTTTTCAATCACAGTGTAAATACGCTTCTGTGTTAATCCTAAAATGTCCTTAAAAGTCTTCGCACACACTTGAACATGTCCGGTTTTAGAAGGTAAACAGAGTGACAGATATCTGCCTTCTGCTCAAAGCGAGGTTACCTGTATTACGTGGCCTTCCTTGCTTCACTTTCACAATGTTGATTAAACCAAACAGAAACTTACTTTGGCTATCCTCCTTTAGGTTTCAGAAATCAGAGTGCAGCTCCTTTACTTCATTTTCTTTAAAGTCACGGCAACAATATTTGCATTTACAAGTAGTTTGCACAATGTAAATAAACAAATAGTAGACCAGGGGCGTGTTACAGCACTATAGGCCAGGAAAAATTAAATCATTTTGCTATAATGAGCATAGAAAATAATGTTTTGAAATCAATATTGATTTTACAAAAATTATAGAAGCATTCGCTCAGCGCATAGTTCGAAAATTAGCAATATAGGATGTTGGTCCCTGTATTAGCTAGTTATAATTTGATTTGACTTTAAAATAAATAACTTATATATTTTTATATGAAATAATGTAATATTTTTATATTCATTTATGAATTTAATAAATGTTACAAATGTTTATCAATAAAGTATATGATATTACTCAATATGACGTTACTCAAATTCTTTTACCATTCGGTTTTTAATTAATATATTTTTGAAAATAAATTATACGGATGAGCCCCTAAATCATTCTGGGCCCAGGACTCCTTATCATCGTAATACGGTCCTGAGTTAGACCGTGAAAATAAATCAAACTAGGCTACGGCATGCAACTTGAAAAAATTTTCAAAAAGGGAAAATATGGTATACCACTTTGTATGAAAGTAGTTTCTGAGGTATATCGAAACGAAAATGCAATATTAACAATGGCAATAAATTACAGAATCTGTAAGAACTGTGCTATAGTGCTATGTAGTGTAAGAACTGTGTAAGACACTACATAGCACTATAACAGCTGATAATTTATTCACACAAACAGCTGATCATGATTGATTTACTTCCTTCTCCATGCCAATGGATCTCCTCTTAGCACCAGAGCCATCTTCTGCCGTTCATAGCAACTAAATTACACACAACTCTGATATACTGCCTTCTCTATGCTATTGGCACGACTTCTTACCGCTTGTTCTATGAAAAATCAGAAATATGATATTTTCTGACTTACTCCCTTTTCCACGTCTGTGCCTCAATTGTCTGCCATTCTTCAGGAAAGTTTGAATAAATATAATGATAATTAACCTTTATTGGCATTAAATCAATACAAAATCACATTCAGGAGAACACAAACGATTTACAATACAGAATCAAACTAAACTCAACATAAAAGCAAATGCAACAAAATACATAAGAAGGATAAACAAGACACAAAAACCACTACTTCCGCCCCTCGAAAACCCAGAAAGTTGCATTTCGACTGCCACCCCCACAATCCACTCCCTTTCTATTTGCTACTTAATATCTGTCGTATATTCTCTATCCTTCTCTTCCCCTTAATTTTCTTGAATCTTATTCATAATTTTCACTCCTCTCCCTCCAATGCCATAAATTTTCCTTTCCGCATGCGTGTCGTTCTTTTTATTGCACGCTTCGCGTTCTTTTGCTCCATGTGAACTTGCTCCTTGCATGTACCATTCTACGCAAACGTATATTCCAACTACTTTTCCCAAGATTTTTATCTGTTTCTATTTTTTCTCCTTCAAATTTTAACTTATTTTTTTACTTCCTCGCCCTCCTCTTTTGCACACCATCATTTCTGTTTTTTCCACATTTAATTCTAATTCTCTTCTATCAATATATCCGTTCACTCTTTTTATCACATCCACCATTTCTTCCCAAGTGCCTGCGATACAAACCATATCATCCGCATAACTTATCGTCCGTATCTTTTCTACCTATATTTACTCCCTTTGATTGTCTATTTTAGCACTCTATCCAAATCAGTGAAGTAAATTGTAAAAAAACTTCGACTCATTGGGCCTTACCCTTGTATTTATTTCAAACTATTATGATACACTCTCTCCTAGTCTCGCTCTTACTTTCGTATCCTCATACATTACTTTTATCATTTTTATTATTCTTCCCGCTATTCCAATTTTTTCAATTATCTCCCACAATCTTTCTCTTATTTTATTCATTTATCAAACTCATTTATATAACTTCCATTTTTTATCTATCTCCTGATTCATTAAATAATTTTACGTCACTATGTTGTCTGTAGTATCCCTATCTTTAATAAACCCTGTATGCGTCTTTGCTAACACACTCTTTTTTTTCATACCTCTCTCCAACTTTCTATATATTACTTTAGCAGTCTATCTATATACAAATTCCATTCATTACAGTAATGCCTCTATAAGTTTTCACACATTTTCTGTCACCGCTCTTGTTTACCGGGACAATTTCCCCTTGCTTTCAGTCTTCAGGCATTCTTTCCTTTCTCTTCCATATTTTGTTTCCTTTGTTTTGTTTTTCCATATTTTGTTTCCCTTCCATATTTTGCTTCCATGTTTTGGTTATTCCTTCATCTCGATTTTTATTTATACATTCCCATATTTCAAATGGCAACCTATCCGGTCTTGTCGCACTTCTTTTCTTCATGTTCTTTATTTCCTCCCGTACTTCTTGCACCTTAATATCTCATCAAAATATAAGATGGTTGATTGACTAATTCAACCAAAACACGTAAGTGGACTTATGAGAAAGTTTAACAATACAATATGTTTAGTTACGTGTTGTGATCATTAGACAGTGCGCCATGCAGAAATGATTGTAATGATGAATGAAAATGATAGACTATTTAAGAGAGTTTACTTGAAAAGATGAGGAAGATATGAATGTGCTATGAGGAAGATAGGAATGAGGATGATAAACTAATGGGCAAGAGAACGAGTGAGAAAGCATAGGAAAGAACGGCTGATTATCTTCACAAATATTTAGCATGCAATTAATTAGAACAACTATGCCTAAGTAGAGCATACTTATTAAAAAGTAATATGCATTTCATTAGTTGAAATTTGTATAAGTTAATAAAAAAATAGGGACAAGTTTATTTTAAAATTAATTCACTGGAAAATTATATTGTCGCGTGGAAATTTGGACATGGCATGGAATTAGGCTACTTTCCACTCTAACTCCATTGGTCGTAAAAACTCCCAATTCTTTCGGGCACAGAAAATGTTACAAAACTATAATTTTTAATTATGGTAGAACGGGAGGTATTTTATTAATCAAGGTTGTTGACAGTGGACGTAATGATAAAGATATATTTCACACTTTAATGTTTATTTATGATGATTACAATCAGAACCGTAATCTAGGTCCCTATTTATGGGATCTTGCTTATTTCAGACTGTAAGGTAGCCTCAAAGAAGAAAGCTTGGTCCTTTAGAAATTAAATCATTAAATCACAGCGTAGCACAATTAACCTTTAACTCGATGTACACATTTTATCTATTATTAGAAGTACGTGTCTCTCAGCACTACGTTTAAAAATGAAAGATAAGTAAGTCAGATTAGAATAAATAATTTTATTAAAATACAAATAGATAAACGTAATAAACATATGAAATAATGTGAACGAAACGGATTAAAACGATATGATCTAGAAAACAAGTAGGCCCATATTTCACGTATGTAACAATTCCTCTTTAATTTTGTAGTAGACATGAAATTGATCAAGAAGAGAGGTGTACAGTTTCCAATCATTTCTTACAAAACTATAAATATTTACAACAATTATTGAATATTTTTTGGAACATTGAACGCAAATAGCTGCATTTATTTAGTACATTTGGATGTGTTGCTTCTATTCTTTGTATAGGGTATATTGTTTTTTTTTCTTTTCTCTGATTTATCACTTGCATTTATTTCAAAATCCTCATTCTTCATTTTCCTACGGATTTGATACTACGCTCTGAATTAATGATTACAATACGGATCGCATGTTCGGAATTTGTTGTCTCCGTATCAAATGTGGTTTCATAATCGCTAATGGTAATTTTACTATAAATTAAAATCGGGTTGTGATTATGGAATCTTTAACACATAAGTAGAGAATGTATCTGTTTACTGCAGAAATATTGATGAGCATGTAAAATACTGAGAGAAGCCACTTATGACTTCCTCGGTTTGAGGAATAATTTGAGCACTTTTGGTCAATTGAGTCGACCTCTCCTTCTGTTCGATTATAAAAACTTACTATCTCTGGCTTATTTGTCTCCTCGTCGACTGTTTATGGTGGTGCATAAAAGAAATTAGCAGAACAGCTTAATTCTGTTTGGGAACAAAACTAATTAATGTTATGTTGTCATTGAAACCATATAATGAAGAACCAAGTTTTTGTTTCCTGGCACTGGCAGGTAAGAATGCTGGACTTTATTTTTCCTTATAGTACCAATGTAAGTAAGTTTTCGTGTTCTCAATTCTTTAACCAATTCCAAGGAGGAAAACCAATTGTCCGCTGTAATATTTCTATTACTACCGGCAATTGGTTTAATCAATCTAAGCACAGATTGCGTAGGAATCAATTTGTTTCTTTCTTCTTCAGTTAGTCCTATACCATCACCTTTTTCCCATAATAGATATAAGCATTGTACAAATAACTCGTCTTATTGTCGGTTAAAGCAAGTACCTTGATTCCATATTCATTAGGTTTTGCAAGCATATAGACTTTGAACTCACATCGACCACGGAACGGAATAAGCATTTCGTTTATACATTCATATTCACACAAACAGTACCTTTTGTTAATAAGTTTGTTAAATATTCCCGAAACAGCAGCTGTTGGAACAGTATATTTTCTATTCTTTCTTGTGGTTGAATCATCAAAGCGAATAGCAGTAATGAGAATTTCAAAACGTATTGCAGACATACCTGCGCGAAAGATTGGTCGGCCAATAGCTTTTGTGGAAAAAAGCAATAACATGTTTTCATTGTTATGTCTGAATATAGCAGCAAGAAGAAGAAGAAGATATCGTTCCAGTTATATTTCATCGATATCGCTATAATTACTCTTTTGATGTTATTTTATAATATTGATTTGAATAAATTTTATAATATTGTGTTCCAAAGTCTTTCTTCTTACAACTGACTCTTTGGAATACCATATAAATTCATTTCTGCAAGAAAAATATTCTCGTACAACAGAACAATCATCGCTGTCATTTAGGGACCTGACAAGAGCTGCTGCATTTCTGGGCTCTAATTCATCTTTGTGAATATCGTCTCAATAAATTTCAGATTCACTACTCTGGGCTTCAGATACAATATCCTTTTTTTTCCGCTTCTTAATCGGAATCGGCTAAATCCGAAATATTCTCTTAAGTTTCATGATTCTCGCCTTCTAATTTTCGTAAACATCGTAATATTTTTGTTTCATATTTTGAGTCATCTTAATAAAAATATTCGTTTCGACGTTTTTTTTTTGGGTTTCTTCGATGTGGGTTTCTTCGATGTGGAAGTTTCTTCGATGTGGATGGCTTAAAATTCATGTTTTTAAGAACTACTTGCAATTCAGAATTTAATTATAAATGATTATCGACAAATACAAATAACTACGTGTTGTTCAATTTTAGTAAGATACAATGAAAGTGGGGATAACGGCTTCATGCGTAATCTCGTACGTGTGACATCAACAATCTGCCAGACACGTACTACGGGTTAAAGGTTAAAGATGAAACTAATAAAGAAATAAGACGATCAATCAGTTTCAAAATTCTATTATCAATCAACAAATTATTAGTACAATACTTCAAATGAATTTAAGTGCTATACATAATGGTTCAATACATCTTAAGCATTTTAAAATAAATTCACAACTCTAGTGTGATTAATGAAAGCTAAGCATAAAACGGTTAGTTACGTATAAAAATCATTAGCAATGCTTACTGCCTTATGTTGGCAGTAAGCATTTAAGATAAGAAGATTCCAAGTATATACAACCCTATTATTTCTCAAGATGTGCCATTAAATAAAACTTTATTGTGCAATAATTCAAATATACATTTATTTCTATTCTGTCAATAAATTTAATATTTATCCTCATACTTTATTAAATTAATCACTAATTGATAGAGATCATTTCTCCAGTCTGATTTAATTGATCAAATAATAGTTTGACTTGTGTTTCAATTACATTAAATTGATTCTACTTGTCTGTCGCATAATTGCAAGCGACTAAATTAATATATGGACATAATATCTTTTTTTACTTGGCATTTTAATAAATACTGAGGTATGGAAGCTACTGTAGCGATTGCTAAGCGTTTTTATGAAACAAAGTTCCGTGAATTATTTAGATTTAAAACTTGAAAATTGAAACAGTAACTTCTGTAAATGGCCAGCGACTGGTCTTATCACCCATGATAATCTAAATGACGCGCGGCATCCGGGCTTCCTAGAGGAGATCCGCTGAACTCGCCATAAACGCTTAACTGCGAAAGTAGTGGCTCTTCCTCTAACTAGCTTCCTACCTGTTTCCCTCCTGCTTTAAGGTCTAGAATTTTTTCTTGGTTGCAAATACTTTCTGTAGTTTGAAAACCGAATCGAACCGAATGATTCTTGCTATAAAAGTGTCTGGTATGAAACTGCAATCGACGTACGTTACATTGGATCGAACGACTAACCCCTAAGACGCTTACGGGTCGCGCCCCAAAACGTCAGCCTAATTACTAAATGAGGCATCCGCTATGTATATCTGTACAGTAGAATTTAATTTACCGGATTCGTTCTCGAGCATAGTTTTGGTTTAATATTTAATCAATTATCACTTTGACAATTAAGTCTTCACTTTGCGTAACCATTCCTATCGTTATAATATATTGTATGAAATTTAAAACAATAATTAAGTCCCAAAACTTATAACAATTCAATAACTGAATATAAAACTTACATATGTATCGCAGGCATTTTTAGAACACTTCTACTTTTCACATCAGACTTGACTGGCTTTCTAATTATTAGGAATTTGTTTTTACCGACAATTGCTTGAAAAAACGCTCTGCTCCAGTTTTAATTTGTGTGATTCCCCTACAATTGATACGCTCCTTACTTGGCAAGAGCTCTTGCATTTGTTACAAGCTCCCACCAATCTACCTCTCCTAGACTAGGTAGAATCCATATCCTTTTGACAGACTCTCGCTCGAGTGCCAAAGTATATGACGTACTCTCGTAAATGTTAACGGAACTCCCACTCGCGACGCTGCTAATAGGGAGATTTAGCGATTGCCACAAATGTCGCAAACAAATTACAGAATAAATAGGCTTCGGAAATTTTCCTCGGGCGCTAGGCCCGTGAAACCGCACGCTAGAAGTGATGGTGTTAAACAGAGAAAGAAAATGTTATTACTCATTTAAAATATCAATATATGAAAATCAAATTAAATCCCATGGCGTACTAATAACGGTTAAATGCACGAACCAAGAATCAAGCGGTTTTATATTAACAGTGCAAATACACAATAATAATTAACAGAGGTGCATATAAAAA
This sequence comes from Adranes taylori, assembly GCA_009867245.2. Taxonomy (NCBI): domain Eukaryota; kingdom Metazoa; phylum Arthropoda; class Insecta; order Coleoptera; family Staphylinidae; genus Adranes; species Adranes taylori. The sequence goes on along the minus strand of WYDF02275044.1, from coordinate 9,908 downwards.
CAACAGCGGTGCATATAAAGCGGTATGAAAGAATGTAACAATTATCAGTAATAAGGAGGGAGGGGGAAAAAGAGATTCAATGCGTACGACAAGTGGCTGAAGAAAGGTATATGTTAGATAAGGAAAGTGCTACTGATTCGCGCAATGTTGTGAACCAAAGACGTCACGTAGTCCAGTGTCTACAGCTAGCAGTAGACCATAAGCCAGGGGTACATACTTAAGTACAGAAAGATAGGTTGATGAAATAGGTAAGAGAGAGAAGCAAAGCTATTCAAACACACATGATGCAATTCATTCAAACAGTGTACCATGCGAAATCGCTCACCAAATATATTATTATCCCGCCTCATGGCTGGCTCAGTTTGGCTTGGCTACCTAGGCTAGTCGCTTTGCTGCTGGCTGCTGGCTGCTTCTAGACGGCCTGCCTTCGAGTTCGCAAGGAACTGACTTTACATGCTTAAAAATCACGTTTTTATAGACCTGAGCCTTGCAAAACTTCTACTCTGCGGTACAGGTTGTGTGTGTGACCATTCACAAGTCATTTATTTCTGTGACACGGTCCTTACACACAATCCTATGTAACTCTTGGTCTTATTCCTGCCATCTGTGTCCACATAACACACACCTCCATTCAAGTGGTTTCCCCATGCTTACAATACAACGCGGAGTCTATGCGGTAGCAACAAGAGCGATTAGCAGTAATGCGGTATATTGTTAATCTTATTTATTATAATAGCAAATGGCGGGTCACATCAATCTATCCACACATGTACACACACATATACACATCTAATATGCATGCACTCAACACACAGCACAGGTCAGTAAAACAATCGAAATCTATCTTTCTCTGATTCATAAAACAAAACAAGGCGTTTAATGATTACCTCTACCTAATATACGCGGAATTATGTATCTCTAGCAGCAGTAGTAATTGTTTGTCTAAATTTAATAACTGGTTCTACACCAGTGCAGTATTTTTACATAATTCATTTATTTGGTTAATTTTATTTAATATTTTCCCAGGTATGGATTTGACAACTATTTTTTATTTATCAAGATGTATTATATAATTTTATAGATTTAATCTTATGTCTCGTAACAACTTTGTTACATCCTTATAGATATTATAAATCTAGCACCAAGTCCCCTCTTAATAAAAATTATCTAAAGCATTATTTAGCTTTGCTCGGTCCCTACTGAACTTATACGTATCCCCACTGCTTACGAAGCCCATTTTATCCGCTACTTAGAATTGTGAAGATTTAGTAAATCGCATCAATTAGCTATCCCGTTATATCTGATTTAATAGTAGTGATCAAGTAGCGGCGTTAAGATACAAGGATTCGTAGCATCAATAATCAAAATCAAAATATGTTTGATTTAAAACACAATGCTTTAGTACAGCATCTTTGAACTTAACTAATTAAATTGATAAAGAAAATAAATAAATAAATAATTTTTACATCAGTTAAAAACGTCTAACTTACAAGAAATAATTAGAATCCACTTGTTAGTTATCGAGAATAGATATTGAAGACTCTATTTGTACTATTTTGAGCTTATAATAAGATATGATGATTTACATACATTTTTTGAAATTTTGCAATAATATTTAATATGTAATTTAAAATTGTATGTATTAGTAAGATTTTAATATTTTAAGTTTCAAGTTTCAAAAAATATTATATAAAATATTTTTAAATGTTGATTTCAGTCCTGAAGAGGACCCGAAATACGTCGACTATATTTGAAAACAGCTTTATTGTAAAGAAAATGAACAAAAAATAAAGTCCAAATATTCCGAAAATTTTATTCATTTCTCATAATTATATTGGACGTGAACTATATAACAATATGTAAATAATTATATTTATTATTCAATTCTTGTTTACTAAATTTAATTTGTTTATTAAATTATTTAATTCGTATTAAACTCTTCATATTCCATAATTAGTACAGCAGATATTTTGGAATACACACCGAAGAATCTCAACAGAACGCAACAAAAAACGCTTCAAATGAAGAGCCAATGCAAAAGTCTAATTAAAGGAAAATAGCATGAATTTTTTATTCACGTTACATTCGCCCCCATCTCCTAGACTTTCGACCTTGAAAGTAGAAAACTTCAAATTAATAAAAGAAGGCTTAGATACCGGAATAGTTTAAATTCAGTGATCAAAGTGCTTGTGAAATAAACGAAATTGGACTACTTCAAAAACATCAAGCAATTCTTGAATTATGTATAATACTAGCAAAGCAAGTTCCGTCGCAACTTCGCTTGCGATATTTGTAAATATCAACGTATAGCGGAAATTTTTCCTGCAGTTACGACTATTTTGCTGCAATACCTCTTTATACACCACATTTGGGGTTCTGCCCTCAGGTTGTAGTATTACTAAGCTATTGGATGAGCTCACTCTGGAGCAGGCCACGTAGAACTGTCTATGTGAAAAGCAGTCCTCACTCAAATCAAATCCTGTCACCTTCAGCGACGGCCACTGATTTTTTAATTGTAGACTGACTTGTCAATTGTTAATTGTCATTGCAAAACAAAGTTTGAGGGGTAACTGCAGCTTTTTCAATTCAAAGGGGTACTTTGATGGTATAAGTGGTATGCGTGGAATAAACACTGGCTCACCGCGAACACAGCCAGTTAATACGTTTGCCTCGATGACATCCTTTTTGGAAGGTTTTCACTTGCAGCCTAGTGCCATTGCAAAGTTTCAGAAGGTTAAGATTCAGCAACAACATTACTGGAGTCCCAGTTTTGAGAAAGAACTTGTGGGCTTGGAAATCAGGAGGGTTGAGAGTGTTGAGGGACAGTGAACTGCATCATCTGTTTGCAGTACCGAATTGACAGACCCGTGTCAACAGGGTGTCAATAATCATTGTGATTTTTGGGGGTTATAATGGCACATTCGCACAGCCAGGCCATACATTTTTCCTGGTAAATATCAAGGTAAAATCTAGCTATGAGGTCTGTTAGGGTCGTCACTAATGAAAGACATCTCGAAGGTAGCATGAAAAAGCACAGCCCATGCCCATTCCCAGCACATGACTCAATACTTTCAAATATTTGCGAATATACAGCGTGCTACTCATCCTTTAGTGATTTCTGGGCTTTTAGCACCACTTTTGCTTTTAGCACCACTAAGGCATTCGTGTCATAGCTAGATTCCCTCAGACAATATCTATTTCTCAAGTCTCCTCCTGACCTTGTTGGTTGAGGCATCCCATACTGTATCAAGTTTTGTACACCAAAAGCTAATGCTGCACCCTCGATCAGCACCAGATAGTTATATACCTCCTCCATCACGTGCTGTGTCATGTCATGCAACTCCCTCTCTACTTACCGTGTGATATCTTCTGATAGACTGTCTTTGAACGTTTACCAAAGATTCAGAGAATCGCAAAGTTGACAGAACACCAATATCACGGTGAAAATTTCCCTTAGTTTAAAAGGAGAATCAGACAGGGCAGCTTCCTCGAAGGTAGTATGGCAGTGCCTATTATCTTTTAAGAAAGCTAATTCCTCGGATGCAGACTGGAATGTGGCATGTAGGACACCATTCACAGTCTTTAGGTCTGAGAGAAGGACGTTGGCCCTCGAATCTCACAGAACAGCAGGTGGAGATAATAACAGTCAGTATTATTTGGGTGGATTGTATATACCCGATCCTACTCTTGATCCTTTGTCACTCTTGGCCAACCATCGACATCCTTACTCCGTAACCTTCCCGTGAATTTATTATTATTCTATACATAATAAAAAGGAACTTCAAGGTATAAAAGAGTTTTTGCAAAATTGTCAGATTTACAGAGCTCGAAGAAAGGCAAGAGTGTTGTCTAATGAGGATTGCTAAGTTTGTCAGTTAAGTTATTTGAGGTCAGGTAAAGAAGCTGACCAGCCTCTAGATGAACCGCGAGATGGATGATAGTGGGGTATCTCTCATGTATAGAAAATGCAAAATCCTCCGCCTCCGCTCTGCTACCATCTCCGAACAGCTAATATACGGGACATTCTTATAGAATTTTATCTCATGCCTCTGATTTTCATCGCCGAAAGCTGCCTAGTCATTGCCCTTGTTCACGTACTTACGAACATATTTAATCGATTTAACTTTGTTGTAATAATCCACATTAATATGAGCATTTAAAATGTGTGTCAGAAGATGGTTGTATCGAACCATCCAGCAATTGTCCAACTCGTTTCCATTTTTAACCCTTCAAAACTGAAAATCAAAAGTTTGTCTCATACGTAACTAATAGATTTCAACGAAGAATATTCTTGTGAATATTATAACTTCTTAAGGTAATTGGTTTCTAAGATGCTCTGATATCAATTGATGTTTTATACGCTCGTTTATGGCTCTAAATGGGGGGTCCATGCCCCCCCCCCCTGTTAAAGATAGTATCAATAGTTGTAAGTTAGGATGCGCTCCTCTCTTTAATGGTACCTGGAGCCGCTCATGCGATATTAACCTTTCAAAAGCTGAAAGTTACAATTTCGTCTGACACGTGTCTAGTAGATTTTGCCAAATTGCAACTTCCTAATTTAATTGGTTTCTGAATTACGGTTATTTTAATTTTTAGCTCATACGACCGCCGATGTTATCCCTTCAAGAGCTGAAAATCAAAATTTCGTCTTAAACCGATCTAATGGATTGTAACGAGATAACTAAAAATGTATGTTACAATATATCACAAGACTTCGGTTTAATAATCGTTATTTGTTATGTGATTTTGTTATGTGAGTTATGTGATTATTCCTTGAAAACAAAAAATATTTTTCATCGTTTATAATCACGGCAGCATTACTTTTTAAACATTCTGACACACACATGGTTCGATATTTGACAGTAATAATTGTTGCCAACTGTTCAGCTACATGCCGTGGTTTCTCATTACTTATAAATTTATTACAAGTATATTTCAATAACAATTTATATGAATCTTAGATAAGCGAATCAATCAATTAGTATTTAATGCTTAATAATATAAAATAATACCGTTTTATGTTCTTGTGTTACAAAGCGACGACAATGCATTGTTAAAATTTAAATACGATCTCATTCTAAACATATGGTTGTAAATTTGCCACAAGTTTACTAGAGATTGTGGCATTACATGACAATTTAGTTACGAAAATTCTTGTTATCAGAACTTGATACTTTTAATTATAATGTGTGATGAGAAGTGATGAATAGTGAATAATGCATTGTGATTAATAGTGGTGAATTAAAACATACCAGAAATCCATACAAGGGCGATCATATTGTGGGAAATAGGAAGTGATCATTCAGATATTCTACCATATACATTTTAGATATTATTCAAAATGTTCAATAAATTTATGTCAAATTATTAACAGATCTAATCAAACTGGGGTAAATGTATAAATACTATGATCCTTCCCCTTTAGGACTTCTATTTACTCCATCGACATAAAGTAAGTACGTTAAATAATTAATTCAATTTAGATTGTGTTTTGTAAAGCTGTAAGGTTACATGTTCTTATTCATTAAAAGTCTGTTAGAATTAGCAATTAAATTAATTAGACGGCTGCGATTCGGTACCCTATTAGATTAAGTTAGAAATACAATTACCGCATGTTTTTGTTAATGTATTTTCATAGCTAAGAATTATTATTATAAACATAAATAAACAGCAATTTTATATGATGAATCCATCCGTATTTTCAAAAACAATAGAACATATAAACAATAATTTAAAAATAAATAAACATGATTTGAAATAGTAAAACGTATGATCTATGCCGCCAATACTGCTTTGTGTGTGAACGGATATTTCCGCGTGGGTTAGAAAGAGACAAAATGTAGGTAGGCACCGAATTATTTGTATAGCTGACTATTTATGTGCTGCTTAATAAGCTCATTTGTATATGAATGGAGGATAAATGGGCGTGCGTGCCACATTTGTATGGCGTGTTATGAGTATAAGCAATATAGAAGCGTACATACGAGATATACTTCTATGGCTTGCTGCTACCCGCATATTCTACGCTACTATAAGGCTGTTTAAACTTCTATGATTATACTGTTTGTATGAGAGACCGTACCACGAGACCGGACAACGAACAGCCGTAGCCACCAGCAGCAAGCTGCAGAACCGATAGCAAGTACACCACCACTCGAGCCAGTCACCAGCGTTTAACACACGTTTGGTAAATGTTCTAACCTACCATATAAAGTATTAATAATGGGTTACTTATCTTACAGTGGATATTCCAGTGGGGTGTTTAATTCTTGCTTGGGCTAATCTTAGTCGCTGGAATACAACAACGTCAACGTACTACGAGGCGTTGCGCAGAAGTTCATAAATTCACCTGATCGTAGTAACATCAACGAATTACGGAGTGTTACTTGTCTTACACTTGATGTTCCACTGGGGTGTTTAATTCTTGCTTATGGTAGTTTTAATCGCTCGACAGCTGCACCTTCGACGTGTTACGAGATGTTGCGTGTTGACAAAAATTCCTGACGTCCCTACACTAGAGTGTATAATTTTGGCTTACTATGGGATTGGACATTTTACAGTCACGTTGACGTGTTACAAGGCGTTAGTTGGGTGTATGATTCCGGCTTATACTAATATTAGTCACTCTGCAACTATGATATTAACATATTACGAGATGTCACTTTAGTGATTATCCGGCCGCTTTAGTTATTTCGCGTATTTTATGATGTACCTACCGTTTGTACCAGGATATTAGTTTCCTCGCCTTCTTTCCTATCCTTGTATATGTACCGCTTTTAACTATAATAACAGCGTTGTATTATTTCATGTGTGCCGATATTGATATTGTTTTGTTTATTATTGTTGCGTAACGTAAAATATTAAACAAATTCAAATAGTTGGGAACCGCGTAATGTTCAAAGGAAGTGAAAAAGACAAAGAAATTTAAATTTCGCTTCCAACCTTATATCATAAAATTAAATATAGCAAACAATTACATTAGAAACTTGTAGCTAGATATTTTGATTCAAGAGGTTGGAATGTCTAACTTAATTCACTAGCGGAACATGTATAGAAGGGAAACTCGGGGATTTTGCATATATAAGGTTATACCCCACAATTGCCGGCCAGAACTAAAAGTAGAACTTAGTAGCTCAGTTTTGTGCGTGGCGCTCTTTATAAAAATGTCTTCGACAACTATTAATAAAAGAATATAAGTTTGAATATTTAATATTAACTTTAAATTATGTACTAGATCGGTTTATTATGTATTAATTCAATAAGCTGCTGAACTTATAATTAATTTCATAATTCAATAACCATCATTCAACAATGTTATTTTTAGTGAAACCTAACAGTTATTTAAACTTAGAAGGGTTATTATGTGACTCAAATAAAACTTGTTTTTGTTACCCTTCAATTTATTTAGGTATAACTATGTTTGTAACGTAATACAAACAATTATTTTAAATTAATTCTAATTTCTTTTAAATTATTCTTACTTATTTATTTCCGTGTACAATGAGTTTTATTTTAAATAATTAATAAATTAGCTCTACCTTTGAACACCCCAGTCACCACCCAAGCAGGATGTGATATTATAATATCGCTATTCCTTATTTAACCGCCATTATTTCATCAACGATTTAATTTCACATTTATTCTTTTGTTTATTACTGACCCTTAATTGAATATGTATATTTTTTCTTTGTTTATGTTGAGTAAAAGACGACCACACACTTTTGTTAAACTATTAATGCTGTTTCACTCATTAGTGAATAAATTTATATCAGGTTCCCAGCAAGAACGGGAATCCCTAGTTTACTCACCAGACTAACAGCTGCCTGTGTTCTCAGTAAGTCTCTGAGGGCTAGACGGAAAACAACATCAGTTCCAGCGTGCGGTCTCATGTTAAACTGACCTGGCGCCCGAGCATGGTGTTTCCGGAGGATAGTAAATTCTGTAATTAATAAGATATTTGTTTATGCCATTCTGTGACAAGTCGCTAAGACTCCCCATTAGCAGTGTCGCGAGTGAGAGTGTGTCCCGTTACAAAGCGTTTAATTTGAAGACATGCGCATTGAAAAATGAAGAAAATTTTAGATTTTCAACTTCAAGTTAAATTAAGTTATGTGATGAAATATTTAAACATAAAATATATACAAACATTTGTGAACTTTTTTAGTAAACAAATCTTTAGTTTGAACAGATGGGGAAAATGTTTTATATTGTTATAGCAAGCATTACATATTATTTAACCTTTAGATTACAAAGTAGTACACAAAGGTTCTTATTGTAGGCTCACATGTTATCTTTCCAATTATTGGGACTGGAAAGTCAAGAAAATCAGATATGAGGTATACAAGGAGACTTCAAAGCAATTTCCGAAAATTTTGAAAACTATTTCTCTACTTTGGCTGTATTTACTGGAGTTTCAAGATTTTTCTTGTCCGTAATCTTAACTCATAAATGTAGGAACGTTAACCGTACAAATACTAGATAACGGACAAGAATAAATTTTGAGATTCTAAGACGAACAACTAAAGAGACAGAATTCTCGAGTTATCATCACTTTGCACTAAAGGGAGGCATTTAACCAAGATTTGTTTTTATCAGTTTTATACAAATTTCAATCCCTTTACTGTTTCTTCAATTAATGTACGTACGTACCAAGTTTTCATACCTTAGTATTGCCATTAAAATAGGCATACTTCTAATTATTGAGTCATAATTTGGAAAAATATTTTTATAGAAAGTTTCTGTTAGAACCTAGATTTCCATTTTATACGCATCTGCCTACACATACGTAGGAATGCACGGAAAATGTGATATATTCTAGTACAGTATATATCATATTGTCGTATCATAAACCCATATTTATGAGTCGTATAGAATTTCTTCAATCATTTTGATAGGAGTAAGATTACGTTGCACTAAAAATCTTTATTATGATCTGCTGTGCTTAAAATGAATATAAAACTAATAATACATATTTTCTTGCCGAAATTTGCATAACTATGCTGACTCATTTAATTACATCATAAAAGAATTTGTCGGGAGGTTCATTCAAATTAAATGGATTCTTTGAGCAAGAAAAATATATTTTTAAAAATTTTTCCGCATTGTTTTAAGTTATCAACAATGCTACAGTATTGAAAATGCTGAAGTTTCGGAACTAACTATTTGCATCATCGACTTGCATTGGTACAAAGGATGAGCACTACTCTATAGTTGCTTACATTGTGACCTGCATATTGTATTTTATTAAGTGATGAAAGTCACTTACTTCAAGTGATGTAAGATGATAAGCATTGTTGAAATTTCTCTTATAAATCCCTTAGCAATTATAATTTTTGACATTGTTTAACTAAAGATTTTCCTAGCACATAAAAATTATTCAATTTCATTAAAGTTTCCCCAGAAATTTTGTTGATGATGTCTTTGGTTTTTTTGCAGACGTTTTTATTTTGTTACGAATTTAGTGTTGAGAAGCGAATTTAGTTTAATTTTCCAATCTCTTATTCTTGACCCAATCACTATAACTGTCGTCTTTGTGACCTGACTTGTTGCATTGTTCAAGTATATAACTGGAATATTTACATTCCTTTTTGGTAAGCCTAATCTTCGTATCACCAAGCTTCGTATTAAGTTAGACTCACTTCCTACATCAAGGAGACACTTAGCGGTTTGAAGACCCTTAACGTTTTCTATTAAGAGGGCAAACGTAGATAATAGCCCATTTGGCTGATTTTTACACATATATACTTAGTGATAACATTACAACCATGTAACTGATAATTATTAGTTGGACGATCTTGTTATCGGTCAGAGAACCATAGGTGCTGTAAAGAAATAAATATTTTTTTTCATGTTACACATTTTCTTAATGTCTAATTTATAAATTTAGAAACGAATAAAACAACAATGTA
>WYDF02275033.1:0-17673 GCA_009867245.2 Adranes taylori | reverse complement strand
TAGTGAAACGTCATACGGTTGTCAATATGAACGTGTTTATGTGCAAAATGCACATATGAACATAGAGTAGCAAACTGACGAAATTAAAGAATGCTACACTTGCTAAGCGAGCCGTCGTATTCGCTGGGGAGTGGGGACTAAACTTGCGCAGTAAAATAGGTTTCCCACTATGCGCATTTTTGTCACCGGCCACATTTCGGCACGCTCACGCTATAAGTTTGTTGATTTTTCCTAAAATTATATTGGTGCTTTGGCGGGCCGCGCAAAAAGTTGCAAACGGCCGCATGCGGCCCGCGAGCCGCAGGTTGCCGACCCCTGGTTTATAATATCATCAATGCAGTTTCAAAGAATTTAGTTTCAAAATTTGGAATTTAAATCTTAGAAAACCAGTCTTTGTTTTATTATATTACTAAATTATAGTGATCACGTTAGTATTATTTACTTACAGCCGCTAATAATATCTTTAAAATTTTGTTTGAATTTATAATAAGTACTTACCATGATAAGTTACCATGATCTAGTCTATATGGAGATCTAAGTAATAAATTTTTATATGCCGTATAGCCATATACCAGTTGGAATGGCAATTTAATGTGTCTCTCTTATTCACGTTAGTGTAAGCTGTTCATAGGTAAATGAAAGAGGGTTTAATAAATTATAATTTACAAAAAAAACACCATTTTTTCAAAAACTAAATTATTAATTTGAGTTTAAAATAAATATATATTAAGTCACTTAAGCATTGGGGAATCCTTCAATACAATAAATTGAAAGGTTTTTGGGAAAACGAGCCGTAAAGATTATATTAAAGAGAACCTTGTATATATATATATATATATTAATTTGTAATTTTCGAAAAGTCCCATAAAATCGAAAAACATTTAAATGTACTACAGAACGGAGTTTATTTCAGTTTTAAATTCAATAACTTTTAAGATATACAGGGTGTGTACCTCCTAATAGAGACAGTATGATTATATCCTACAGTAGAAGAGATAGAGAAGCTTTTAAATGGAGAAACATGTAGATAATGTACATAATGATAATGTAGATAGATAATGTAAACAAATAACAACTGATATGTATGATGGACCGTAGCAAGCAATAATTGATCGTGTGAGTGGCTCCATAGAGACCGTATAACAGAGAGAAAGATTCTGTGGAGGCTCACGCCTATATATATACCGCTATGTTGTATAGAATATATTAGTTCCTTGTGAACTCGTAGACAGGCTGCCCAGCAGCAGCCAACAGAATCGGAAAACCAGCCAAGCCGAGCCAGCCATGCCGAGACAGCAGGCAGAGCGACTGCCGCCGAAATAATATTTTTGGTGAGCGATTTTTATATACCATGAACTGTTTGATAGCTTTCATGTACTTTCAATAGCTTTGTCTCTCCTTCTATCATGCCGGCAACCTATTTCCTATTGACTGGGGCTTGTAATGCTAACTTACGTGCACGGGGTACTCAGGCGACAATAGCACGTACGTTCACGGGGTTTTATTATGGCCGACAGTGGTCTCCTTTTCTGTTTCCTTCGGTAGAGTACATTTAACGCTAACTTACGTACACGGGGTTAATTTTGAATACTCAGGTGACTTCTGAATTGCTACATTGTACCTGATAGTGAATTTCTTACATCCGTTCACTAGAGCACGTCTAATGTTAACTTTCATATACGTGATTAGTTTTAGATACTCAAGTGACAGTGACACCTATGTTCACCGGGGTGTTATTGTAACTGATAGTGATTTCCTAAGATTCCTACCTAGCCGGTTATAAATATCGTGCATTGAGCTTTACCACCGCCCTCCCGTTGTTCTATTAACTGTTCCTTTACACGCTTTCCGGATTGCTATGATTTTATTATTGTATCACCGTACTTCTGAATTGCTTTTGATTATTACAATTCATTTGTAACTATTTTATATAAAACGAGTACTATATGGTGTTTGTTTATTTAACCGCCATTATTACGTCATTGATTTAATTTGATATTCATACATTGACATTTAGTTGTGCAGTAATATATTCTTTCTCTGTCTATATTGTCTATGAAGAACAATATACGGTTTTGTTAAATCATTAATGCTGTTTCACTCATAAGCATTAAGTTTATTACAGTTGCCCACAAGAACACGAATCTTGAATATCTCACAAGACTCGTATCTACCTGTGCCCTCAGTAAGCCACTGAAGACCGGAGGGACAACATCACTTACAGCGTGCGGTCTCACGTTAAACTGACCTGACGCCCGAGGATATATTTCCGAATGCCGTTTTTATTCTGTATTAATTAAGATAATTAGTTGCGCCATCGGTGACAGTCGCTAGGGCTCCCCATTAGCAGCGTCGCGAGTGAGAGGCTGTCACAATTATTTCTCGTTGCTAAATATATGTGTTAACTATTTATTAAGTAAAATATTCACTTGTGGAATTATCCTGTAATTCCCTATAATATTGGTATTTAACATTAAGTTATTAGTTTTCGATAATTGATATATTGATAATGTATTTTGTGACATATATATATAGTGTATATATAAACATTACGTGTTATTTCAAGGCATCATTATTAAATATGTTTTATCAATATGTAGTCAACGACATAGGTCGACATTCTTACAGAAGTAAATGTACGAACTAACTCAATGCCATTATTTTGAACTGACATCAACCCTATATATATATATATATATATATAGTGTATTATTTTAAGAAGATTATTATTTTATCTATTCATTATCTTAATCATCACTAGTCTCGATATGTAAGAGTTAGACGATCAAAAGTAACATGTAAAATTTGTATATAAAATAATCGAAGTGTTACTTATTTTACAAGTGGAAATGCCCGTTTAATTATTCATTTCTAAATCCTACTTCTAAATTCACATATTCTCCTAAAGTGAAAATATCACATTACCGTAAAACCTTATTCTTTAAATTTATATTTAAAAAAAGTTAGAATTCAAAGTGGTCGCCATGACAGTTAATTATAAATTAATTACGCAAAGCGAATATTGCAAATAAAATGTAAAAGAAGAAGAAAAACAAGACAACAAAAATTTTAAGAACAACATGGGTGCAACGTGAAACAAAGAAGAGACAGTCATAGTTTAAGCTGGTAATTCAAGCGACGTATCAGCGTGTGTAGTTTCGATTCCGGAACTTCTTAGCGTCATAGTGTTTGGTATTATCATCGTGTCCATCATTCTGAGAGCGGTTTGGAAATTATGTCTGAAGAGGTTAAAGCGAAAAATCCGTCGAGAAATTTCGAAGAGCCGAACAGAGATAAATGTGATATAGATTTTTTTTCTGTTTTGAGTATGAGTATAATACCCAGTATGAATGGAAGTGAGGAAGTTTTAAAAAAAGTTAATGCATGATGTTTTATTGTATGATAGTATGAAATGAAGAGAGTAAGAAATTATTGACGAATCTTTTGTTTTAAAATGTAAGTTATCAGAGAATGCGAAGTTACAAATGAAAGAAGCATATGTATTTAATTTAGAATTAGTAAATGATTTAAAACATTGCTTCTCACCTAGAGAAAGTGTGCCTGCTTTGAGGGCTAAACTGCCAAATGTGAAACAAGGGACTTCCAGTCAATAAGCAGGGGAGATTTGTTTTGGGCGACCTTTTGGTAAATAAGGAATTGGGGGCAGATCGGTTCCCACTTCCGGACTTAGAATCTACGCTGAAATCATTCTCAGGAGCAATTTATTTCCCACATTTGGATTTGGCATAAGGGTACGGCCAGTGGCGTTTGGATAAAGAATCAAGACCATGTATTTACTATTGACAGGTGTCATTAACAGATGACTAGGTTGCCGCAAGGACTAAAAATTACACCCAATACTTTCACGCGTGCTATGACAATAGCGATGATGTCAGGTCTAAACTAGACATCATGTTTAGTGCACATTGATAACTTTGTTTGTTTCGGGAAGAACTAGAAGGATCACAATAAGAATTTGATTCGCATTTTAGCAAGATTGAGGAAAGTTAACCTAAAGCGAAATCCAAAGAAATGTAAGTTTTCAAGGAAACAAATTTTGTATTTGGGCCATGAAATATCAAAAGATGGGATAAAACCTAACCTGGCGAAACTTCATGCGATAGAAGATTATCCAATATCCAAAACATCTTTATTAAAGAATTTGCGAGAATTGCAACTCCGTTAAATAAATTATCAAAGAAAGGGGTAAAGTATCAAAGAAAGGGATCTTCTGATAGCCAACAAGTGTGTTTGAAGTTAAACAAAGCGTTGTTGGCAGCAACAATTTTAGATTACCTTGATTTTTGTGAAGGGAATGAGTTTACATTCACTAGGGATGCGAGCATTTTCTTTGCATATCTTTGGGAGCCGCCTTATCAAATGGAAATGGTAAACCAGTTTCATTCATTAGTCGAATATTAAATCGCAATAAACTAAAATATTGGACTAAAATATGGAACTATTGGATAAAATAAATTATGTCCATATCTCTATGGAAAGAAGTTTCATGTTGAAACTGATCACAAGCCTTTAATTCATCTTTTTGGGATGACAAACCGCCAAAAACGCGGTTGACGAAATTTAGACTGAGTTAAGAAGAATTCAGTTCCACAATTCATATGCGAAAGGTGCTGCGAATGTAGTAGTAGCAGCTAGCCTTAGTCGAATTAAACTCGATAGTGCTGAGCTAAAAGAGTTATGTCTAACGGACACTAGTATACACGTTCTTACGAGAGCACAATGTCGGAAAGCCAGTTCCATTGTACTCGGGGAGTTAGATCATGAATCAGTTCCTAATGTTGTTCTATGTAACTGTAATGAGGAGTTAAATACACAAAGTGTCGTAGAGCTTTTAGACAAGCAAGCCGAAAGGAGCGACTAGAGTGAAAATGATTGACAATGTGAATGCGTGTTGTTTGATAGAAACGCATGTACACTCTTTATTAAAGATAAGTTACTAGGGAATAACCTGACTTCACGCGGTAATTGTCAACATATTCTAATGTTATGTAAATAAGTGTTTATACCGCAAATTGAGGTATGTAAGAATCAGCTGGAAAATACATTGATTCAGGAGCTAATTCGTTTAACTAAGTATGCAAATAAGAACCATAATAAATATAATAATGAGATTCAAATTATAGTTAAACCTAATAAGGAAATTATAACTGGATAAAAATTTAAATTTTAATAATATAATATAAGTATGTAATTTTAAATTATTACGGATTCTGCTATGGAAAATCTTATATTTAATAATAATAAAATCTTAGGAAATAGAAATAGTAATATAACTCACTTCTATAAGAGACTGATCATCATTGGCCCATAAAAGCCTCTGAGGCGCTGGTCTATTTGCTAAATAAAATGCAGATGCAGCGGCAACTCCTGTAAGCGCTAAAGCGCCAGCACCACCGCCAATATAATGCAGATACCATTCCATATCCTCCACTAAAATGGAAAAATTTGAAATAAATTAAAGTTCGAAATGAATTCAATGGGTTACATAAAAGTTATTTTATCTGAGTATAGTGTGCCATTTAACACATCAACAACTTTGATTATAATCGGTGGGGGTATTAACCATGCTAAATATTTTATATATGTGAATTCGATTACAGATTACTAAATGTTTTAGTCAGTATCGCATCTAAATTTTAATTTTCGTACAATGACGAGTCATCAGAGGACTACCCCCAGAACTTTCCAACGATGAAATTAAGGAGGATCTGGTTAACCAAGAACTTTCCAAGGATGAAATTAAGGAGGATCTGGTTAACCAAGATCTACCAGTACATTCAGTAACCAGGTCAGAAAATAAGAGCACAGAATTCCCTATGGTCTTGGTAAACACTGACAAAAACGAAGAAGGCAAAACAGTGTTCGACGTGAAAAAAGTTATGTACATGGATGTAAGAACAGAAGCACAATGATGACAAACCCGGGTTCAACAGTGCTTTAAATGTCAAAGATATGGCCATGTGCAATACAGGTGCACAGCTTCACAGGAATGCGCCAAATGCGCGGAGCCTCATATATCGAAAGAGTGCGAGAAAAAAGATAATGAATATAAATGTGCAAACTGCGACGGAAACCATAGAGCAAGCAGTTGGAATAGAACCATTAATCTAGATCTTCAAAAACAGCAAAGAAAAGAAAGATTGGAAGCTTCTAAAGTTATGACAGGTGTTAGCTACGCACAGAAAGCGCAAAATGAAATAGTTCAAACAACGAACAACGATCTAGACCAGTAATTCATAACCGGGGGAACGAAGGGAGGGGCACGGCCCCCTAGTGGGCCGCAAGAGATATTTGTAGGGCTGCAAAAGTTAGAATTTTTAGGATTTTGAAATTATAAATGTATTCCTCCAAACTATAATCTAATTCTCCAAATAGTAAATAAAATCTAGTTGTCCAAACTACATTCAGAAAAATGTTTAAAAAATATATTTCAGAAATAGGGACCAGAATAGGTAGGGGGGGGGGGCGAAAACATTTTAAAAATTCAAGGGGACCGCGGTCAAAGGGACAAGTACCAATGATCAAAACGAGAATAAAACGAAAATTTTTAAGCTGAAGAAAGCTCCAGGGGAGGATCAAATATCGAATTTAGCATTGAAAGTGTCCCCGGAGAACGTAATTAAGCATATAGCTGATACCATTAATAAAATGCAGATTTTCCGTCATTTTCCGCACAAATGGAAAAACGCTAAAGGTAAAGGTAAGCGAAAAATGGTAAACTGAAAAAAGGTAAAAACCCGAAAATTCCAAAAAACAGACGACCGATAAACCCTTTAAAGAGCTTATCGAAAGGGGCGCAGTGTACAATCAAAAACAGAATACATTCATTCGCAGAAGAGAATAATATTATTCCACAAGAGCAGTTAGGATTTAAAGAGAAATTAGCAGCCATCCAATAAGCGGCGAACTTAGAAACAATTATAAACGAAGCAAGAAGGCAAGGCCAAACAGTATAAACGGCAATGCTACAATATTGCCGAACGTGCCTGATAAAATACGGCAATAAAATACGGTAAGGCAATAAGGCATAATAGGGATAAAATAGGGCATAATAAGGGATAAAAGGCAATAAGGGATAAAATAAGGCAAGGAAGGCAGAAAAGGGGGTGCCCCAAGGAACCCCCGTGTTACCTGTACTGTAATATATTCAACATGCTGAAATTCTAACATAGAGAAAACGCAATTTGCGGATGACTCAGCCGTGGTTACTTATCACAGAAATCCGAAAATTGCAAGAAGCAAGCTAGATAAATGCTTGATACTCTGGCCAATTTCTGCGAAGATTGGAATGTCAAAAACAAACAGTAAGAAACAGAAATTATGATGTATGGCAAACGCAAACACGCAAAAAATCCAGAAAAATTTATGGGAAGAAAATAACAGCTAGAAAACAGGCCACCTATCTAGGAGTCACATTCGACGACAAGTTTAAATTAGGAAACAATTACCTACCGAATCAGCACATAAAATGTACCCCATCCTGAAGTATGATACAAAACTCTCACTGACAGCGAGAAAAACAATCATGAACACCATTCTGCGGCCACAGTGATGTATGGAAATGAAATATGGGTCAGGCATGAAAAAGCAAAAGAAAGATGCAGAATAGCGGACAACAAACTTCGCAGAAAAGCATTAAACACTCAATGGTTCATCAGAAATAGAGGCTGTACAAACCACAGATGTTATAGAAATAGCAGAAACAAGTAGAGAAAATCTCATAACGAAGCTACAGATGTCATCCAAAAGAAGATATCCGCAAGATATTAAATATTTTCTCTGTTCATGTTTGAACATATTGCTGCGTCGAACAGAAGAATCGGATTGTTGTTCGCTGAATTAGCTTCTTACTTCTGGTTCGAATAATTGTTGTTTCGCCTCTATCCGTCCTTCTTTCGTTTCTGCAGTTCACGACGTTGTTCCGTCTACTCTCTGCACTTTGGTGGTGGTGCCGCTACCAAGTGGTCGACGTTAACCATCCTGGACCCCCGACCCTTAACTTTAACGATGGCTGTTTTAACGGCCCCTGCAGACTTAGTAAGAAGTCTGGATTTGGTTCCCGTTGGTAGATTCCCTCCCATGTTGAGGTCTTTTATGTTGACTACCTGTCCGACCTCCCACTGGTGTATGGTCGCTGGCGTAGAAATATTCCGGCTTCGCGCCGAACCTGAGATAACACAGTCATTATGTTCATGTCAGTCGGATGCTTCCTTGAATAACTTTCTGAATCCTATCTCCACGGTCATATCGACAATGTGTGTTCCTGCACATATATCTTTACTTCCTGATCTTTTGTATTCGCTATCTTTATCACGCTTTTTAGCTCTTCAAATATCGCTATTTCCTGTAAACTTGTTGCGATGCGTAGTTATCCGTCTGTTACGTTCTCACATTACTGTTTTTCGGGACAAATGCTGTGAATTCGAGACCAAAAACCGAGTTGTAAAAAATTGGGACAGGAACTGAAAATTCGGGACTGTCCCGGGAAATTCGGGACGTATGGTCACCTTATTTAAAACCGAAAGTTATTTATTTATGAAATTTAACTTCTTTTATTACATTTAATCTTTCCTTTTTATTTTTCACCATCATTTAAGATTTATGTGTAAAAACATTTGTTGTTGCACAACTTGGTTACTGTAACGTTTCCGTAGCACCATGTACGAAAGAGTGGTTAACGCACCACGTACGAAAGAGTGGAATAGTAAACGATTTATTTTGTAATAGGGTTGTAACAGGGTTTTTGACGGCGGTTAATAGTAAACGATCATTCTTTTGTGGCTTTGTAACTAGAGGGTAGTCTAGCTACGGTGGAGCTATCGCGAGATCAACGTGGGTTGCGTGAAACGCACAGTTTAATGATAACTAGATAAATCTCAAATTTATTAACAAATAATCGGTCTCTATATATTAATAAATTTAATAATAAAATCTACGTCATTTCTACTTAAATAAATGATACGTGTATAGTACTCCTTTGTTATTGCACATCTATGTGTTTAGATTATTTAATCTATTAATGCAAGAATTGCTATATAACAAATTATGATATTCGTCGCACTTGACCTAGAAGCATCACTCATCAAGCGTTCATTGCTTTTTAATTTGTTTATATTGTTTTCGTTTTGTTTGTAATATAGTGTAGCTTACTTAAAATATGCATAGCTATGATTTAGCAAATTTTATTATTTGATTGATTGCTAGGACATATTTACTAGGATATGATTACTAGGACATACGTTTTAACTAGAACATATTTTTATGAGAAATTTTTAGAAAGTTTAATTATAATGTCACGTTGCAGTAGGGACGGTAATCGTCCCACGTTTAAGGTAGATGTCAGAGTGGGGTAGTGCAACAATGACTAGTTGGAATTATTCTAGAAGGGCTGTAATAAAAGGACAACTAACTTCACATCAAACCAGGGTCCCGAAGTTGAATCTTCTATTCACATTGTTTAACTTAAACTATGAACGCTTGAAATGATTTTCTTTAGGAATTAGTTGTAAGTTATAGGACAGGCTTTGAAATAAAAGAACATTTAGCACACGTAAGTATAAGGGGATAAAAGAAATGTTAAATTAATACATCAATAAGGTTCAAATCAATAAAATGAAATAATAAAATGATAACACTGATAAAATAGAAGTTTATTTTCAATATGAAAACAATTTAGTAGTCAACTTTCGAATAAAACAACATGAAATAAATCAGGAAAAAATAAAGTTTCATTAAATTAAATAAATCAGAATAAATTAAATAAAATTAGTTCAGATCGAATAAGTAAAATAGAAAAGGAATCAAACAAAACCAACAGTTTTCCAATTGCGTGAATTCTTTAAACTTTATCTAACCAATTACGACGAATTGGGCGTTTGCTGCCGCAATATTTGAGTACAAAGTCCGTTAGAATTGTGCTGGTTCTGAATAAATTGGTAATTTGTACTTTATTCTAGACTATTACCAATTATCTATTACTAATCAGAATATTTTAGCACGGCTCGCATGAATTATGCCAAGAGTAATTAGTACCTGCGTCTTTGATACAATAGAGTGTATTATAATTAACATTTAATAATTATTTTTCGCGCATTCGGACTACGATTTTCCTCATAATTTGGAAGTATTTGCTCTGTATAACTTAACCTTTGCCGACGGAACAAAACATGATTCTTTCATCGCTAACTAAACAAATTTCTTTAATAATAACTCATATTGAACAAAAGGGTAGTTATTTACACTATTGCGGCTCGTAATTAGAGGGTAGTCTAACTACTTGGAGCACTGCTAGATGGACGTGTGGTTAGTTAAAACACACTAGTAAATCTAAGCAGATAATCTCTTTATTAACTAAAAAACTGATAATTCGAATTTCTTACAATTTGTTAGCCTTATATCTCAAATGAACAAAAACAATAAAAACGTGTAAATTTCACTAAAACATTGTGAATGGTTCATAGCATATTTCTAATTTCATACAGCTGCTTAAATCATTATACATATTCATATATTAATATTATACTTGACATTGTGAGTCCATGCTTTTTTGCTTACATTCATCATGTTTTGATAATGAAAAGCAAGTAAATTTTATTAGCAAAACATGTGTTGCATTAGTTTATAATTATTTGATGATTTCTATTAGTGTTATGTTGTACATGTAAATGGTTTTACGACATATCTATTCGAATAGCTATACGCACCTTTAATTAAAAATATACAAAATAATTTGAATGATTATGCATATTTGTTTCATCATAACTTCTAAGCGTAATTTTGATATATTAAATTTTCCTCAGAAAAGATCTTTAAACTTTGGATAATTATGATTTTCCTTAAAATATATGAATACATAAGTTAATTCAGTGTGTACACCCTTGGCGCAATTTTGAATTTTAATTTTAAGATTATTTTACTTTACATAATCTTTCTTTTACTTATTATCACTTGAGCCTTTTAGGCTGAAAGGAGGATTTCTTTATTTCAATGGTTCAACAAGTGATAAGTACAGATTTTATTAATTATTCTACTGTGAAATATCTGGGATTGTAGTAGCCTGGGATTATAAATAGTCTTAAGATTATCCAAATATGAATCTGTTTGAAGATAATTACAAATTTCCTACAGGCGTTCAGCGAAAGTACCTTGGAGTAAGAGGGTCTCATCCTCAAGGTACTGCCTTTCCTAGTAGCTCAACGCTGTATTCAATGATTTGAAAAATAGATTTTTTTTAAATACAAAATAAAAATATGTAATGTTTCTCCCTGTTCGTACTTATCTTTAAAATATTTTGTGATTACTAACAGTTTTAGGGTCTTAGGGATGATTAAGTAGGTAATACAGTAAGAAGATACAAATGTCATTAATTTTTGAAAGGCTTGACGAATTAGTGTTATTATAGTGACTACACGTATTAATTTACTAAAGAAAAATAACACCTTCAACCGATTACTTCAATCAAATATCAAATGAATGTTCCCTATGCAAAGCTAAACATAATCGTAAAATTTCAGTCACTTCCGGCGGCCGGATTTAATATAATTATAAATGCGTTATATTATAATTAAATTTTACTTTGGATAGCAAAATAAGCATTTTCTTGAGATTAAATCAATAAATCTGCTTATTCTTTATTTATTGTAAAAAAAATAATAAACAAGGAACGTGATCAACTATAGCCATTTACTTAATGCTTACAACTATATTCAATTGTTATAAATATGTAACATGAACGACACAGCCACATCATAAAAAGCAAACTCTACTCTTCTTGGTCGGTGCTACAACCGACGAGGTTGATAAGTACTATTATCAAGACGAATATTATCAAGTAAACTCATGAAATAATAAAGCCGGTTCATGAATTTTTTTTGAAAAAAATAAGGAATTCCTCTTTAGAAAAAATAAGGAAATCCTCTTTAGAAAAAATAAGGAATTCCTCTTTTGAAAAACAAAGAGAAACTCCTCTTAACGAAAGAGGAGGAACTCTTCTATTGAACAAAAGAGGAACTCCTCTTCTGAAAAAAGAGAATCTCCTCCTAAATAATGATTTCTCAAATGAGGTACCTTATAAAAGAGAGACCCATCACCATCAATAATTCGGTTCTATTTCTCCTCGCCTCATGAGTTATCTCGTTTGAGGCCTCACAAATAAAAAAGAGTTACTCCCTAATTTTCATTTCAAAACGAGATGTTACCTATCACTAGTTCACAACAATGGAAATAATAATGATATTGGAATAGATCCTCTTGAAAGTATGTAGAAATTTTTAAGTACCTAAACTCAAAATTTTAAAGTAACATTCGTTTAAGAGTCGTGAACTTAACTAAATGACTGATGTGTCACTTTCAGAGAAATTAAAAGACAAAGAAGCCACAACTCTGATCGATGTAAACATTGGAAATACGATGTTAAACACCAGTGGATGTTAACAACAATGGAATAATAATGATAGTGGAATGGATCTCCTTAAAGTTATGTGACAAAATTTATTATAATTTACCTGTATAATAATATGGTAGTAGACATGGTTGATTGTTATGAACATTATACACAAAGATTGACTGTGTTTTAAACGCAAAGGAAAGTATCAAAACTGGACCTAAGTTCATTACCAATGTTGTATCACAATAGTTAATAATGTCGTGGAAATTGGTCCATTAGAAAGTACCACTGAACAGGAAGAAGTAAACGAAGTATTCGGATCAGCAGAAAATATTAATTCAAATAACATTATAGAACACAATGTTATAAAGAAAAATTATATACGTGAATAGAAAACATGGGCTAAAGCTACAAAAAAGTAATAGGCACAACTAAAAGAGACGGTCGAGTAATAAAGGCACCTTATACTCACATACTTCAAACTCCATAAAGCAGTTGATGGTTTATGTGTGCTACGGTTCCAGAAAAACAAAACGACAAGGAATTTAATATTTTTGGAAAGTCCTTGGAACTTGAAATGAAAAAAGGTTCAGAAATGACGCGTCAATAATATCAGGATTTGATTAAAAAATATCTGAAACTCATTTGAAAGCGGCGAAATTCGTGGACTATGATGTCATGGTAGAAAATGACAAAGATGAAAATGTTAAATTATGTAGAAACTTTTATTTTTAACACAATGAACTATGAAGAAAATTTCTTAAATCGGTGGATTACAAACATTAATTCAAGTGCGGAAAATACTGATAGTTATAAACAATTTGAGTCGTACAAACGAAATTTAGTACAATTATTCAATGAAAAAAGAAACGAAAGATTAAATAATTCAAATAATAGAAATAATAACTCTGGAAACCAATCAACAGAACGTGCAATAATTACAAATGGAAAATAAGCAGTTTTGGAGGAATGGCTATCTATTCTGCCAAAAGTTCCAAGCCATCACTGTAGGGTATCCTCAAAGAAAGCTTACATAGAGTAGGTTTTTAAGTCTTTGAACCACACGCATAAAATCTACATAACGTGACCAATGTGATACTAGCAGTGAGAGTGTGATGGGAAACATCAGTAAAGACGTATACGACCAGCACATTGCTAAAAAATCAAGAAGTAGAGCAGCCAAGCGGCAGATGGTCTCAGAAGCAAATTACAAAAAAAAATGGTCTCTACAATTCACCTGCAAAATGTGATGTTTGCACCCAAGATACAAACTTCAGAAGTAAAAACTGCAAGTACACAACTTTTAAATTTTTGAAATAAATACTAAAGATGTTTACCTCTATGTGTAGCATGAAGCTGATGGAGGAATTTCAATTAATGAATTTACTATTTGTATTATTGACTACTTAACCTCAAAACTTGGTCCCTACGAGTATTTCATTCTAATTTCGGCCCTGTGCTTTTTAAGAGATTTTGTGATAAGAGATACGTTATCTCTGCTGCGAAAGTATCTCGCTACATTCTAAAAATAGATCAGTGCAAAGTGCAGACTTTAACTATTATTTGTTCTTGCAGATGGAATTGATAGTCGTGCTTGAAAGATCTGTGAAATTTATAAATCTGTTTGTGAATAGTTGTTATTTTATTTCCATGATGAATTCAACAAAAAGTACAAAGGAAATTCGTTCCATTCCAAATGAAACTGGAAGCATAAAAAAACAGGGTGAAGGGGAAACACTTAAAAACCTAGCAACTGAATACGGCGAGTAGGTGAAGTCACGGTTGATGATTAGCGGCGAAACTGAAGTTAACTAGAAGCGTTTTCTACTAAGAATTGTTCTGATTTATCTTTGGACAGAAATTCCTTAAAAAATCTGAGTGTGCAAAACTTGTGAGGCACATAATATGTGGTTTACACGCAAAGGCAAAAAGGACCCTCTTTCAGGTCCGATTCTTCAAGAAAACCTTTTTTGTTTCGAAAAGAATTTGAAGAGAATGGTTCAAATTTTGATATGTTTTCCCTAACGATATAATTTTTCATATAAAGCCATAAAATTGAAGTGAAAACTAGGCGATATGGTGATTATCGTGCAAAGTTTGTTGGCAGCATTTATACCACGAAGATGTGATGTATCCGTCGCAGCAATTATTAGAAAAAAAAATTTGACAAATTTTTCGAAAGTGTTACATTTTCCAAACCTATAATAATTGATGTGCAAAATAGGCGGCCTAGTGATTATCGCGTAAAGTTCGTAGGCAACGCTGATATCAAAAAGAAATTTTGTATTCGTGGGGATACATATTCTAATATTTTTTTAACAACTTTTTTGAAAGGGTTACAACCTCAAGTTTTTATGTCTTCCTTAAAGATATAATCTTTAATATATGGCCATAAAATTGAAGTGAAAAATAGGTGGTATGGTGATTATCGTGTAAAGTTTCTTGGCAGCATTTATACCGTGAAGATGTGATGTATCCGTCGGGGCCATAATTATAAAAAACATTTGACAAATTTTTCGAAAGTGTTACATTTTCCAATATTGATATATCTTTCCTAAATATATTTAACTTTTCATATAAAGCTATAAAAATTGATGTGCAAAATAGGCGGCCTAGTGATTATTGCGAAATGTTTGTATACCGTGAAGATATGATGTATTCGTCGCGGCCATAATTATAAAAAACATTTAACAAATTTTTCGAAAGAGTTACATCTTCCAATTTTGATATATCTTTCCTAAATATACGACCTTTATTGACCGCGATAATCAGTAGACCGCCGAATATATGGTGGTCTAGTGATTATCGCGTAAAGTTCGTAGGCAACGCTGATATCAACAAGAAATTTTGTATTCGTGGGTATACGTATTAGAATGTTTTTGAACAACTATTGTGAAAGAATTACATCCTGAAATTTTGATATGTTTACCCTAAAGATATAATCTTTCATATATAGTCATAAAATTGTAGGTGGTGAAAAGTAGGTGGTATGGTGATTATCGCGCAAAGTTTGTTGGCAGCATTTATACCAAGGAGATGTGATGTTTCCATCGCAACCCTAATTATAAAAAAAAATTGACACAATTTTTGAAACGGTTACATCTTCCAATTTTGATATAGCTTTCCTAAATATACATTTCATATAAAGCCATCAAATTGATTGAAAACTAGGCGGTGTAGTGATTATCGCGTGAAGTTCGTAGGCAACGCTGATATCAACAAGAAATTTTGTATTCGTGGGTATACGTATTAGAATGTTTTTAACAACTATTGTGAAAGGGTTACATCCTGAAATTTTGATATGTCTTCCCTAAAGATGTAATCTTTCATATATGGTCATAAAATTGAAGTGAAAAGTAAGCCGTATGGTGATTATCGTGCAAAGTTTATTGGCAGCATTTATACCACGAAGATGTAATGTTTCCGTCGCAACCATAATTATAAAAAATTTGACAATTTTTTTGAAAGGGTTACTTCTTCCAATTTTGATATAGCTTTCCTAAATATATGACCTTTCATATAAAGCCATAAAATTGATGTGAAAAATAGGCGGTCTAGTGATTATTGCGTAAATCAAAAAGAAATTTTGTATCCACGGGTATATGTATTCCAATATCTTTTTAACAACTTTTTTGAAAGGGTGACATTCACAAATTTGGATATGTCTTCCCTAAAGATATAATCTTTTATATAAGGCCATAAAATTGATGTGAAAAATAGGCGGTCTAGTGATTCTCGCGTAAAGTTCGTAGGCAACGGTGATATCAAAAGGAAATTTTGTATCCATGGGTTTACATATTCTAATATTTTTTAACAACTTTTTGAAAATTATATAAAAATGTGTAAATAGTTATTTACTTTTATCACAGATCCTCAGACGAAGCTATCTTTTATAAGTTTGTACATTTTTATGTTCATTGCTGAATTTAGTGCTAACTTCAAGCCGGTAAATAACTCTTTAGGTACATTCCTATATATTTAGTTTTAATTTTTATTTCTATTTCTTATTTTATCTCTCTTTCTTTTCTAATTTTTAAATGTTACAATTTTATTCTTATTCATTCTTAAATATCAAAACTTATACATGGTTTCGTCAGAACAGCAATGATAAGCATACTAGTAAAAAAACCCAAATTTGGTCTGCTTAAATGTTTTTTTTTTAATATGGACATGGAAGTCAAAGTGATAAACAAAAATATATGAACATACATACTTAAAAATAGCAAGTCTCGAGTCTTAAACATATTAATTCTGTTTACAAAAGTTAAAAGAAAATGTTTTTGTTGATGAACAATTCAATTCGCAACTAGACTCCCGGAACGGGTTAAGTTAATGAAACTGGAGATTCACTGTATTTAGCATTTAAAATTTGCGTAAATTTAATGTTTATAAACATTCACAACAAATTTAAAGTTAATCTTAAATTTATTAAAATTAGTACTAAGAGTTGAAACTTTCATTTGTGCATAAGTTAACATTTTATAGAAAAAAATTTAAGAAAATTTATTTTCATTATTATTCAATAAAATATTGTCACCTACACATTTTTTTTAAAGAATAAAGTCGATCGGTTGTTGTTAAATAATTTGTATAAACTGCGAAACGTGATTAATATACAAGTACTAAATGATCTGTATACATTGGTAAAAGTATATAAACAATTATATGGTTAATATGATTTGTCATTATTAACTGATGCAATGTTTTTACATTCAACAATAATAATTAAATATGCTGAACTAGTAAGAATAAAAGAGTTGTTAAGCAAGATTTTATTTTAAATCTTGAAAGGCATTATTAATTCAATAATTATTGTTATGTACAGAATTATATTATAGCAAATTAAATACACTCAAAGTAATTATTTTTAAATCTATACATTCACGTCTTCAGCTATGCATTAACATTGCCTCTTAAAATTCATGTTTCCTTGCATTTGATAAATGTCCTGATGGTGAAGGGTTGCCAACATGCTCATTTTGACATGGAGCATATTGGCAGTGAGATTTTTAACAATGAAATTATCCAGGTCAATGGATGTATTCCAACTTCTATAATGTAGGCAAACCAGTATAAGTCAAAATTTTGCGGAAATTAGTTTTTAGGAAATATAATTTAGGAAATATTTCAAATTAACCTATAAACACATTATAAATAACAACTCGCTTACTTGTAACATATATAGAGTTCTCAATCAAATAATATTTGTCCGATGATATGGTTCAGAATGGAGTTTATGTATATTCACTTATGCAAATACAATGATG
>WYDF02275022.1:0-17676 GCA_009867245.2 Adranes taylori | reverse complement strand
ATAGGCATTTCAGTGTGCCAACGTTTCGCCAAAGTCACATCTGGCATTGTCGAGGCTTAGAGAAAGTCTGAAAACTTGTTGTGTTATGGGTTTCGCATACGACTTTGTTATTCTCCTTTCTACGTCAGCGCTTGCCGCAGCTGGTACAGTGACGCATGTTATTGTGTCTACATATGTCATTGTTGGCGGTCGTACTCTGGGTGGTTGAGTGGATGCTGATGGTCGTACAAAGAAGAATAAAAAGATCGTATGCGAAACGCCTAACACAATAAGTTTTTAGACTTTCTTTAGCCTCGACAGTGCCAGATATGACTTTGGCGAAACGTTGGCACACTGAAATGCCTAAATGCCTTCTACGCGAGATATAACCTTAAAGACAAACAACTATTCATATATATAGATATATAGATATAAGTTATCAGAACTTTGAAAAGCAGCTATCGATTTTATTTTCGTGCTACAAGAACACACAGAACAAGCGGTGTAGAGCTTTTAATACACAAAAATACTAAACATCCAGGCATTGATTGCGAAAGCACATCTGATCGCGTGACAAGAAGTTTAGTCAAAGTAAACAAACATTTGGAACTCCAAATTTTGCAAGTTTATGCTCCGACAAGTTATTCGGATGAAAATCATAGAATCCTTTTTTCCCACATGCATGAAAATCGTGATGACTTTCAATGTCCGAGCGAGGCTACAATCGGACTCTGTTATTTGTGATTACGGGTGTGGCAACCGTAACGACCGTGGAAACAAATTGGTAAAATTGGAGTCCTTGCACAACGACAATACCGTATACAAGAAAAAACCGTACAGAAAATGGACTTAGATAGGTCCAAATGGCACCAAAAATGAAACTTATTATATCGTTGTCAAAAATAAAATCAGAATAAAGACTGTGGTACTATTAATAAATTTAGTAACGAAAACGATCACCGTTTTTTAAGAGGCCTTATACAAATTAACACAAAAATTGCTAGAGCAAAATTGATCGCATCGAAAAGTCAATCAACATTGACAAGCTAGGATTGAAACAAAACGAATTCCTAGAACACGGATTTGCATTCTTAGCAGAGCCCAAAAATACTGAAGGTGTATTAAACGAACTTAAAGTGGCAGCTAATCTCTTTGTTGGTGGTCAGAAATACACACACGACTCTAGGATCAGCGATCAGACTAAACTCTTAAAAGAAAAACGGTGGCGGCTTAAACAGTCTTTAAAAACTAGTGCCCATGAAATGAATAAATATAATTGTACTAAACTATCCGTAAACAAATTAAAGTAGACATAATGCTATATAATCATAACATAATTCGGGATACAATCTCCCAGAACAAAGGTTTATAATATCTAAACCGACACCTTCTAGTGGCGAAGGCCGAAATCGTGGCATTAAAGTGATGGACGGCTGAAAGAATCAGAACCTGCGACAGCATCGTTGAAATCGCAGAAGAATTCGTCAAAGGTTTGTACAGCGACTTCCAGCAAAATATCTTAGATCACCCATTGGGCCATGACGATAATGAAGTCCCGGAAGTTTTAGTAAGTGAAGTGGAAAAGGCCATCTTCGCAATGAAGAGCTGTAGAGCTCCAGGAGAAGATGAAATAAGTATAGATTTAATACAAGTCCCTAGGCCTAAGATCTACAAAATCCTAGCAGACATCTACAGAGTGTGTCTATAACACTCAAATACCACAAATACAACAATCGGCGGCTTACAAGATTTTTATGAAAGTTATATGTAATTACGTTTTATAATTCCTTGACTGGCGGCCATATACACACAATTCAGGAAATTATACCCCGGTCAAATGAATATGCCCTACGAATATGTTTTGCGTTTGTAGATTACGAAAAACTTCGACTCAATAAAAACATTGGTTGTCATCAGTGCGTTGATTGTTAAGGCGTTATGGCCACATATGTCGAACTGATTCAAAAGATCTACGCACAAGCCACCTCATGTGGAAAGTTACAGTAAGCTACCG
The DNA here is from genome assembly GCA_009867245.2 of Adranes taylori. Lineage (NCBI taxonomy): Eukaryota > Metazoa > Arthropoda > Insecta > Coleoptera > Staphylinidae > Adranes > Adranes taylori. Next base: position 15,683 of record WYDF02275022.1, on the reverse strand, counting down.
ATGAGTTTCCTATCCAAAAAGGTGTACATCAAGGCTACACTTTGTCCCCAAGTTGTTTATGGCAACACTAGAGGAAATGTTTAAAACCATTGATTAGGAGAAAACTGGTATTAACAGCAACGGCTCTTACATCAGCCATCTACGGTTTGCTGACGATATTGCTTTTGTTGCTCATACGATGACAGCGTTGAGTCAACGTCTAAATGAACTCAGCGAATCAAGTAAACAAATTGGTCTTAAGATCAACTATCTGAAACAAGATTATGTGCAATTCTCATCTAGAACGTTTAGATATCTATCTGTATGGTAGCAAACTAAATTACTTTGATTCATATGTATACCTGGGATAAGAAATTACTGTGGATGGGGAATTCATCTGTGAAATATGAAATCGCAAGTTTTCAATCAAGCAGTTGTCTCAATTTTGACATATGATTGTGAGACATGGACTCGAAATAGCAAAACTATGCAAAAACTTTGCGCAACACAAAGAAGCATGGTGAGATATATGGTGGGAGGAACACCGACAATACGTAGCTGGACAGGTGTATAGGAGGACTGTAGAAGTATAAAACAGGGGATAGTGCATGTAGAGGAAGTAGAAGAGAGAATAATGGGTGTATAATTACAAAGAACGATAAAATGTATAAGGTATAATAGGAGATATAGGGAAAGAAAAGTTGATATGATGATACTGGAATGCCTGGGGAATGAAATCAGTATGAAAGGGAAGACAATAATGCGAGATTTAGGTGTGGTAATGAGAAAATCGATATTGGAAGAGTGAAGGAGAGAGAATTTGCAGAATATGTGAAAAGAGGGAGAAATGGTGGAAGCAGTGGGAAAATGAATGTGAAAGTGTTGATTGGCATGACGAGGAAACGGAACGAATGGAAAATTGGAAAAATAATTTGGGAGATGGAATAGAGGGATTGGAAATCTTGAAAAGGATATTGGATATAATAGGGAAACAAGAAGAAGGAACGGGAAAGAAAAGAAATATGGGGCAGGATTAAAAAGGAACTTGAGGCAAAGATAGAAGAAGGAAAAATGGAAATTATATTTAGTGTTTTGTAGTATTTTGATTTCGTACATGGGTTTTGGTTAGTTGGTTTTTGGTTTTGATTAGTAGTCAATTTTTTTCTCTTCTTATAGGTCTTAATAATTTTTCAGATATCTTCTAAATCTTGATATGCTATTTGACTTGTATTTTACTTGTCACACGTAATTCTACTGCAGAAATAGTTATATATGTTGTACCAGTAATATTATTATAATAAGTGCCCGACAACATTGTTATATCAACTACCTTTTTGAATGTCATTATATAATTTTATTTCAGCTAGAATTATAATAGAAATTAATAAACCACTAATTCGTTACAATACTACTTGCCACATATGTATTCGTGTTCATAACCTATTTGCAAAAAAAACGTAGCGCGGCTCTGTTTTACGATCCTTTTGATTCCATTTCGTATACCTACGCTACGAAAGTATATTTATAGGATCACAGGTCGTCTTCTCATTACTGTATCTATATTTAGATATTTGTGCTCTTCGGGGAGAAACAAATAAATACTCATACGCATTTACAAATACAATTTAATGTTTATTACACACATATAAACTCTAATATATCCGTTAGATTAGATTTCAAAATATTTGCATTATACACAATTAATGCATTATAGTTTATGTCGAGTTATATTTCGCTTCGCAGAAATAATAATTATTAAGTTTTGGTTTGAATTACTTTTATATAATAAATGACTATTGCAATTTTCACTTTCTCTAATTGCATTTAATTTAAATTAAGCTATATATGGCTTTAAATGCCCGGTAAAAAGCTCCCAATATAATAAATATAGCTTTCCACATTTTTTATTGCTTCACCATTTTGCATAGTCATAGTCATAAGAATCTTGTGTTGTTTTTTCACATCAGTTTGACTTTCATTGCATCGATTTTTAATACAACTTGTCCATGTTTACAACTTGTACGATATATTCTATCTATGATCTTCAGTATATATCGTAGCATAAAAATTTTCATTAATAAAATGATTACATTTGTCATGAAAAAACTGATATTGCAGAATTTTGCACTAGCTTCGGTTTTCGTTTCTATTAGGAAATGCCGTACTAGTTTTCTAAAATTAGTGGTATTTACACTAATGAAAATAATATTACTATTCCATTTAATTAATTATTTTAATAATTGTCCCTTTACTGTAAATGAAAAATACTGAATGTGCAAATATATTTTTAAAACCATTAACAAAATGAATTATTTTTTAATAAAATTAAAGTCGTTCAAAGGTATGTATTATTCAATTATAAATGGTGGATTTTCTGGGCATCAACCTAGCAATGAACCGAAGACTTCACCAAATATTTAATAGCACATCCTTTTGTCATACTATACTTAACGGTAATATATCGCCAACAAATAATTCGCGTTTTTTAGATCTTACACTATACTTACCGGCATCGACATGCCGGTAATTGAGTACATTGAGTACTTGTCAATTTAAATGTGTCCTTCCAGTTCTAACACATAGAGCGGAAACTCGCACATTGACAACGGTGTCAGCAAACAAATTATGGAGCGAATAATGTTGAGTATCACACTTAGAGACAAAAGGACAAATATGTGGAATCGCCAAAACTGACAGATATCATTGAAAGAATAGCGACGCTAAAATGTAACTGGGCAGGACATATCGGCCGGATGGAAGACGACAGATGGACAAAGCGAATTTAGAACTGAAGGCCACCAACAACAAGGCCAATGAGGAGAATTATGGGTTGAATTATGATCAGATAGAGTGCTACTGTCTGGTGTAAATTAAAATTCCTGTGTTACTACTCGAACTCCATCCAGGAGAGGTCGCCGTTGTTTTTGGATTTAGAAATGTGATGTGTTAGATATGTTTATCAAATGACTGAGTTATTTTAGGAACTTATGGTGTTGGGATGTTGGTCTTACTGTTTATGAATTTTTTTTCGTGGAGCGTATGCACGTTGGAAATGTTCGTATATCTGCCGATGTTTGAATTGATAATTATTTGATTGTCACCGGAACCATAAGTCACATAAAAAACATGTGATATCAAAACATGAAATAACATTTTCATTCCCCCCCCCCCCCTCCCTACCCCGCCTAGAGTTCAGTTTTCATTTTCATTTCTATTACAAATTCTGTACAAGTTTCCTAAAATGAATTATTTTTACACAAATGAAAATAATTTTACGGTTCCATTTAATTCATTATTTTAATAATGATGCCATTAATGTAAATGAAAACCATTTAATGTGCAAATATATTTTTAAAAACCATAAACAAAATGCATTGTTTTCTAATAATTAAAATTGTTCAAAGGTATGTAATAAATTATTCGAATTGGTTGGTTTTCTGGGTCCCAAAATTGCAATGCACGGCAGACATCACCTAATATTCAAATAATTTTCTATCTATATTTTTAATTAATAACAACAATTTTAGAGATTAACAATTTGTTGTAAACTATGAACCTACAATGTACAAAAAGTATCAAATCTAAATTGCAGGTGCAGTTAGTTTTTTGAAATATTTAAACAAATCTGAGTGTTTTTCATATTATGTGGAACTTGTTTCCTATTCATAATTCTGTGTTACAAATATCGTGTATTTTTATCCAAATTTTGGCGCAAAATCAGATTTATATGTCTACATGTATTCATAAATGATTAAGACGTATGTGCAATTCGGATCTCTGGATTCAATTAATCGATTTTTGCGCAATGTGGGATATGTGTGGAGCGATTTTAAAAATAATTCGTCAAACATTTGACCTTGGTTAAGTTAATATAGAAAAACTTTTAATTACAGGAAAATGTCTAGGCGTTTGGAGCTGACATTAGATAATGAAACGCAGTCATCCAAAACTATTAACGTTTGATACGATGATTTTGTGTTATGCAACATATTTCGTTAGAACCTGTCCTATCATTTTCAGGCTGAAGGTTTTAGAAAAGTTTAGATTTAATTATATCCAAATTTTAATTTAAATTTTCATACATTTCAAGCCATACGTAACATCTTTTAAGCTTTAAAACAAAAACCAATTTTTATGTTAACATTAATGAAAATGATAATTAACATAAAAAATAATATAAAAATAATTTGTTCTGAAGCTTAAATGATGTTGAGTACATAAATCGTGAAGTCAGGTATGAGAATTTATATTAAAACTTAAATATAATTAAGGATAAAGGTAACTTTTGTAAAACCTTCATTTTGAAAATGATATGACTGGTTCTATCGAAACATTTTGCATAACACAAAATAGTAGTATAAAACATTTGGATCTTTGGAATATGCATTTCATTAGCTTTTATTCAATTTGTTTTAAAGTGAAACTTTTAGAGAAAAAAATTTTAGTCATGTGTATTCCTTTATAATATATATATATATATATATTCTTTTCTCTAAAAATTTTTTCTCTATATATATATATATATATATATAATGTCGTTTTTATGTGATTTAATAATCGTTTATAAAAATCCGGCCTTGATGTGTATCAAATTAGAGCAAATTAGACTAAAGTTTCTCTTATAGATGTAAGCTGAGAAAAATAATTAAATATTAACTGATTGGTATAGCATAAAATATTGGATATTTGAAAATTGTATTTAATGTTTTTTAATAAAATGTTTTTATATTGTACGTTAAAATCAACAGTTGGTGTATTAGCAATGCATAATTGCGTCGTTTATCTTACAGAAGCAAACAACCTCATTAAATGATATTTTCATCATTCTGTCGTAAGTAAACAGCAAACCCCAACGATTTAGTTATAGTACTAAAACATAAATAAAAACTTGTGACGGAGGACTATTTAGCAAACTCCTAGTTTGTTATGCACATATGGGGTCCTAATACGAAACAAGACAAGGATTCGAATCATCCATCATCCGGGTAATGTTTGTCTATCTTTCTCTCAGCGTGCGCTTGTCTATCCAGTTGCGCCTGATGGGAGCCAGATGAAAGTAAACTCACACATAACATTCGAAAATGTATTTGAATGATAATAAATGTTTATAATAAGCAACTAATATAACAATGCAACTATATTGTACATGTGAGACATTTTTTGTAATTACTCTACTTCAAATTGCTACAATATTCATTAGTTGTATCAGTTTTGCAAAACTTATATGTACTTGTCACATACGAGTGCACATTGTCGATGTTCCACCAAGCACATTCTGATAGTCATTTTAGTCGTATTCAATTGGTTCTAATGGAAGGTCTTACAATTGGTTGTTATTGTTAATTACTAATACAAAACTTTGTTACATGTGAATAAAAAATAGGTATTTATCTTCAGCATAACGATAATGTATCGTTTATAATTATAATACAGTTGACTTAAGATACGCCAGTTACAAGGATGAAACAATTGAATAAAAAAAATTGGACACTGTGACAGACTCCCACTCGTGACGCTGCTAATGGGGAGCCTTAGCGACAATTACCGATGACGCAAACAAATAAATGAATAACAGAATCTAAACAGTTCGCGGAAATATAAGCTCGGGCACCAGGTCAGTTTAACGTGAGACCGCACGCTGGAACCGATCTTCTTCCTTCAGTTCTCGTGGGCAGCTGTAATAAACGCAATGCTAATGAATCAAACACCATTAATGATTTAACGAAACCATCTGTTCTTCTTCATAGATAATATAAACATAGACTGAAATATATATTCAATTAAAAGTCAATGTGTAAATGTGAATTTAACCGTGTTGTAATAGCGGTTAAATAAACACAAATGATATGGCTAAGCGTTTTAAATAAAACAGTACAAATGCATAATAATAATCTAAAACTGTGCATGTAAAGTAATTTTAAAGTGCGGTGATAAAATAACAAAGCATCTAAAATATTGAAAGTGTGGACGAGCAATCAATATTAAAAAGGTAGGTATCATAGGAAAGTGCTACTAACACGCGTAACACCGTGTTTGCCACTAGCGTTAGCGTTGTCAAGCGACTACAACTGACTGTGAACAGCACTAACCAGAAATATACACTCTACTAGGGCATGGAAAGAATAGTATAATACTCCTAAGACGCGTAACACAGTGTTCGGTACTCGCGTTACAGTTGTCAAGCGACTACAACTAACTGTGAACAGCACAAACTAAAAGTATACGCTCCAGTGGAATCTAAGAGGGAACAAGGAGCACTACAACCGTGTAACACCTTAATGAGTACTGATGTTACTGTTGCTGAGTAACTACCACTAACTGTAATGTGCACTAGCTAGGAGTATACACTGTAGTGTTACAGAAAATAGGCGATTGAAAGGATACGAAGTGAAGCGAAGCTATTCCGATCATACATGCAATTTATCAAGCTGTGTATGAGACCAACTCATCCCAGTGACTGTCGCTTTTTGTCGGTTTGCCATGGTTCGGCTTTGCTGGGCTGCTCTGCTGCTGGCTGTCTGCTGCTGATGGACGTCTGCCTTTGAGTTCGCGAGATTGAGAACTAAACATTGCTATACAAATTCTCGCTATTTATAGACGGGGAGCGTTCGCTCAAATTTTGCATTGTTATAACGCTGTGCAAGTCGTCTGTAGTCAACCAGCCGACATTTATGACGCGATATGATCTAACTCATACAATCTTAGTCAAATTATGGTATTACCTTACTCTACGTGACGACGTAATACATAGCTCCACTTCTAGCATAGCTCCACAATAGTTCCACTAGCTGCTTTCTTACGTTCAATAGGACATGGCAGTGAGCGGCAGCAGTGATGCGTTATCTTATAGGGCACCGTCCAACTGATCTATATTTCTAAACACCTACGCATTCAACATGCATAAGTCATACATATTATAATCTATATATTAATACGTGAAGGGCACAATTTGTACCCCTTTTTAAATATATTGCGCACATGGAGGAGAGTGAGATTTGGCATAGTTAAACTTTAGAAAAGTAGATCCATAACTTCTCTTCCAGTTTGCAGATAAATTTCCAGTTTTTATTGCTCCACAGCTAGAATTCGGTTGAAATACACTGTTTTAGAGTCATATAGATGAAATAAAGAAACGCTGAATATTGTAGAAAGTAACGGACGCACAGGTTATTTAGCAGGTTATAAGGAAACTTATCAGTTGCGATAATAGATACCTTAAGGTTTTATTAAGATTGAAATCAATTATTCTAAATACAGTAATAAAATCAATGGGGGAACAATGGATTAGATTAGACTGGTTGCTAACTATTATTATTATGTTTGATAGTTATGTTTGTTGTTTTATGTAATTGTGCATGTTGTGCAAATTAAAGTAAAACAATTAATAAGCTGTAAACTGAATCATTGTACACTTTACGAAATATGTCCAAATTTAAAAAACCAATTTTTAGTAGATTGAAAATGCGCTTTATAATACTCCATTTGTTATTATTTTTTCTTTCATGAATAATGTCACTCATTAGAAATAACATTCTGTTTAAAACAATTTTGCAGAATATAAATCCTCTATATTACTTTTTTTACAAGGAAAATATGTATCGAGTGTAATATGAGCTTTTCCGTTGTATTACTATACCTAATTTAGTTCTCGTTTTATCCTTAAAACACTATTTCGCGCTTGCTAGATAATTAGTTTTCTCAAGAAAGTGTATTTTCTAATTGGATTATACTCTTATTACGTTTTCACAATTTGTTTCGCAAAGGAAAAAGAATATCCAAAAGGAAATATTACTATATATTACATTTCTTTGTCTATTGTTACATAAAGAAATTACATTTTATTCACATCATTAAAGAGGAAACTTATCAGTACACTTGAAACATAAAAAGTTTATTTATTTGTGTTTAGAATGTTGGATACAACGTTGTATACAACGTGAATGTTGGATGCAACGCATGTTGGACGCAACGTGGATACAAAGTTTGATGCAACATGATTTATTTAGTGGACCAAATTTCAGGCCCTTCAAATAATTTTGAAATCTTCTAGCATAGGTTACCGCACGTACAGTGTAATTCTCAATCTCACAGCATAAATGTGCTATCTGCAGCTTCATTGTGGGCGCCAAAAAAGTTGTTTGATACAAATCCTATATGCTGTTTATTAAGAATACTATTAATAGACGTTTACCCAACTTCGTGCGGTACTGTAAACCACACTGTATTCTGATGTTATGTAAACATGTATCATTATCACAAATTGTGTTATGCAAAAATCACCTGAGTTAAATAAAGAAATTACATTTTATTCACATAATTAAAGAGTAAAGTTATCAGCACTTGAAACGTAAAAAGTTTATTTATTTGTGTTTACAAAGTTGGATACAACGTGAATGTTGGATGCAACGGATGTTGGACACAACATAGATACAATGTTTGAACCAACATGTTTTCTTTAGTGGACCCAATTTCAGGCCCTTGAAATAATTTTGACATCTTCTAGCATAGACTACCACACGTACAGTATAATTCTCAATCTCACAACATAAATGTGCTAACCATAGCTTTCTTGTGGGTGCCACAAAAGTTGTTTGATACAAACGTGTATATACTGTATATTAAGGATACTGTTAATAGACATTTACTCGACTTCGTGCGGTATTGTAGGCAAATTCTGATGTTATATAAACAAGTGTCATTATCACAAATTGTGGTATGCAAAAAAGAAATGGAAAATCCATTGATTAAAAAGTGAATTCATTTGTCTAAAAATAATAATAGAAACATAAAAGAATGTACTAATGACATTCAGATTCAAATTGTAACAAAACCTGATAAGGAAGTTATTACGGATTTTCTACTAGAAAAAACTTATACTGAATGATTTTCAGAGAACATATAGGTATCCAACGAATGTTAAAAACTGTAAAAAAGGATATGGTTGGACGAATATGGTAGTTGAAAGGAACTTTGCGATGCTTGTCAAAGATTTCAGCATTCAAGACCACCTATACGACCTTTAACTATCACATCTACAGCTTTTTCGTTGTTTGATAAAAAAATTCTAGATTCGGTAGGTTTTTTACAGAGTGATTTTGAATGCCTAAATATATCTTAACTAATCAATATGAATTAACAAAGTATGTAGTAGTAACCCATATTATAAATAAAGAGGCTCATTCAGTTGCAGTGCCATTTATTGCAGTTGCAGGGAGTTTATTTTGAGAGTTATGGGATTCCATCTCAAGTGGGTACGGATTTAGTATCTGTGAATATGTCAATAATTTTTGCTCAAGTATGTAAAATGTTACAAATTGAACATTTAGAAAGTACTGCGTATCACCATCAGACTTTGGGATGGTTTACTATACATGGTTTGTATATACACATGAAAACTTACATAAAAATCTAGGACAATATATAAGTATTCGGGCATAGGCTAATCCTGATCTAGTTGGTAAAATTTTTGGGCGTTTTCGTATAAAAATACACTACATACGGCTACTAAATGTACTCCATATGAATTAGTATTTAGTAATCTTGAAAAACATGGGACAGAAAGTATGGGAGGACGCTAGAGGTAATCTGCAGCATGCTAAACATATGAAGAAAGCTATTAATGATAGGAGGGAGTATTCTATGAATGTATCGATTGGTCAAAAAGTTCTAGTACGTAATGGTAATGACTTGGGATCAAAATATGCTGATCTGTTTAAAGGTCCATATGTAGTCAGAGATGTGAGAGAACCAAATTTAGTGTTAGATATAAATTCTAAACAACTTGAGGTACATAAAACCCGTACGAAGGTGCATGTAAGTCTTTTAAGTTTACTTGGGAGATTAGGATTGTTATTGTATATATTTAAAAAAAACCGTTTCTAAAGGTCGATTTTTTTTATTTCCAGGGGCATCCTGTAGTGGGATTATTAAATATATTCTCCTAATTCCCTATAATATTGATATTTAACTTTAAATAATTAGTTTTCTATCATTGTTATATTGAAACTCGCATTCAACATTACAGAAACAAATGAAAACTCCTGATTTAAGATGATTGTCATAGTACCCTACAATCTTAATAATATTTTGACAGTTGCTGTCAAACAAAAATTAATGTCATAATTTTGCCACAGCAAAGGTAGCCTCAGAAATGTCATTCAAATTTATTGCCTGCAATAAATAATAACATAATAATCATTGAAACACAGCATTAAGAATTGTAGTTAAACATACAGTTGTTATAAATGTTAAACATACAGTAACATTTTGACCTTTCATTTGCTTGATAATTCTGGAATGATGGTCGGCATCCATTTGTAAATATGTTTGATGGCTACGTGTTACCGTGTCCACTCACTTTTCTTAATTGCTCATCGCAAATACCTTGTTTGGCTAAGTTGGACAGCGCCGACGCGTTGGACCTTTTTCTGTGTTGTACAATCTTTCTTTTGGCCCATGAACATGACGTTCTGGGTTTTGTTTCGATGAAGTTTTCCGCAACCTTACAAGCTTTTTCGTTTTGAAGTTTATTTTGTATTTATTTTAAGATTATTTCCGTGGAATTTTGAGGTATCCTGAAACTATCTAAAGTTTCTGTTTTATACATCAATTTTTTTTTTGTTATTTTATTTTATTGAACCATTTCTATTCCTGAAGCTATAATAATTAATTTCGGACATTATAACTACATTATATAAAGACTGGAACGCATATGAATTGATAATATATTCACGTTTAATTGTTTTTTTATGATGGTAATAGTTTACGTTCTCAATTTTAAGAACTTATCTTAAAATTGAGTACGTCGCTTTTTGATCCTTCGATGTCGGCTCTTCCTATCTTTGCGAAGCAGAATTCACAAAGCATAAATATATAAGCATGTCAGAATTCACGTCGCTTTTTGATCCTTTGATGTCGGCTCTTCCTATCATTGCGAAGCAGAATTCACAAAGCATACACGAATATTTTAACACGGGAATATGAGAACCCTGGAATATGGGAACACAGGAATATGGGAACACAGGAATATGGGAACACGGGAATACTAGAATATTTTTTTTTTAGTTTTTCACACAACGTTGCATTCAAATACGTGTGTGTTTTATATACTTAATGCGGGAGCACGAGAATACGGGAATATTTTTTTTTTAATTTTTCACACAACTTTGCGTTCGAATACGCCATGTCTTTATATACTTAAAGCCGGAACACGGGAATACGGGAATACGGGAACATGGGAATATGGCAACACGGGAATATGGCAAGACGGGAATATGGTAACACGGGAATATGAGAACACTGGAATATGGGAACACGGGAATATGGAAATACGGGAATATGGGAACACGGGAATATGGGAACACGAGAACTTTTTTTTCACACACGTTGCACTCGAATACGTGCATGCCTTTATATACTTAAAGCGGAACACGGAAATACAGGAACATGGGAATATGGGAACACGGGAATACGGGAACACATATTCTTGAAACTTTGTTAGGCATATAGCTGGTCGCGACGAAGCCGTGGCCGCAGGCCGCGGCAATTTAACCATGTCGCTGGCGATCAAACTCAGGTTCATTTCATATCAAACTGAGCCACAACGAAGTGTGGCCGGCTTTAGCTAGTAATTAATAATTCTGTGCCAGCAGTTTACAAAACGTTATTCCTGGTTTGCATATTCACTTTCATGTGATTTTCCACATGAGTAGCAGATGCTTTTATTTCTATAATTTATGTCTTTGTGGTCAAATTGTTAATATTTTCTACATATCCTATTTGCATGAGTTTATTGGACGCTGAACCATTACCTTGTACCTACTGTTATTATGTATTTACCTACAGCACTGATAGTAAAAATAATTTATTTCTCTTTTGTTTGCTAAATACTACCTTAAACTGGTCTTCATCAACGTTGAAATATTGGTTTTGATCTAGTAAATGCATTGTTAGTTCTTTAGTTTCAAATTGCCTCCTTATTCCTATAATTTTTATTCTTCGTGATTTGAGTTCTATTATCTTGAAGTCATATGCCGTACCTATTTGGGAATCTACTTTATATTTTAATTTTATTTACACTATGTAGATCGTTAGATTTAATCAGCTTGCATCCGTTATTAAATATTGGATTTGCAAAATAGGTATTTTTATTTTGGCTGGATCAATTTCATTCGTGACATGTTCAGATGTGCGCTTACAATATTGTGTCACTTTAGGTTTTATTATTACAACCGGTAAGTTATTTATATTTGGTTTGGGACTTCGTACATTCTTTCTTTTGCATGGTACCTGATAAGACTAACACCTGATATCCATAACTGATTACGAGACACTATTGGTTTGGTAACAACTCTGATATTAAACCACATCTGTATTATTTAAAAGATGAGATTAAATGTTCAGATATTTAATACGTTTACTCTTATATATTGAGCATGCCAAATTTTGAGAGATTTCTTGTTAGAAAAATGCAACTTTTACTCGAGAAAATACAGTAGGTATGTAAATAATATATGGTTTTCAGAAAATAACTTCAAATTACCTATAATTTAACTTTATTACAAACTGGTTTTGTATCTTTTTGAACACCTTCTTATAATAACAACGACAAAAATGATTTTATTTGTAAAATAAAACAAAATCTGCTATGAATTATGGTATACAATTCAACTATGAGCGCCAAAATGGAATACTACGAAGAGCGCGGGAAAAAACTGAAAGAATTGATCTGTAAATTGGTTTAAATTGTGTTATATTAAATTTTTGAAATGAGTTTCATGAAAAGGTTAACACGTAATCAAATACTTGTTAAGGAACTTGCTTCCATTCGTATTCTAGAATATTTTAATTAACATTGAGGTATTATTTATTTTGTTCCGACCGAAGGAAAATTTAAATTCCTAACGAGAAGCGCATTTCGTGTCTCAGGTTTCCTTTCTTTTATTTTACAAGTTTGATGGTTTTCCTTTCGTTGCTCTCGAAGATAAATTGTCAGAATCAGAGAGCGCATTTTAAATTATATGAGAGTGATAAAACTAGTTTTGTGCCAAATCCTGTCCATGTGGAATGAATATCTTATTGTTTTAAAAGTCGTTTGGATGTATCAAATCTTCTATAATGTAACAAGTTTTATACATTCATACTGTTTGCATTGTTAGTAAAAACACCAATTCATTTTAAAATTATCGGACACCACAATATATTAAATATTCATCATAAATAATAAAAAATTAGAATCAGAATAATAGTTTACAATAATAATGTACAAAAAGAATTTTGTAGTAGGTCTCACTGAATTTTGAAGGAGCCCACATTTTAAATAAATTAAAACCAAGTGTTCCACAACTCTTTTTAGAATACTATCCATTCTAGGTACCAGCGATCCATTCTAGCGAACATAGTGGAGTGCCCAAATTATGTCTTGATCTCCTACTTTTACACCGAAATACGCTATACTCTGAACGATGCTATACGTCATTTTTGTCTTGTCACCATTAACTCAACACAAATATAAAATCACAAAAGTAACATAAGGAAGCTGTAGATTTTTACAGCCTCTTGACGCAATATAGAACACTGTATGTTTGCTTTTTAGCGTATATCTGCCGACACAAACACTTTTGTTTGCGGAGGATACGTACCAATGGTTGCGTCAACAGTAACAGCCAGCTGTGGTGTACAACACGTTTAATGACGAAAGTGCTGCCTTCTGCCGATTTATGATGTCAACGATTCGTTTACATCATAAAATGACAGATGGCAGCATTTTCATTGTATTTAAATCAATCAGTACGTCTTATAGTTTTGTTTTTTTTTTATGTATAATACATTTTGACAAATTGCAATTTGCAAATAATTCTGACGTGATGGAAAGAAACTGAGGTCATTTTTGGATTCAGCGCGCAAACATACATAGGAATTCATCATCAAAACTTGAAAAACATGATACAGCTGAAAAACTGCTGGCCTGCGTAATTGTTCCTATTTCCCATTTCCATGTTGAAATCTATCATTCTTTCATTAATAAATTTTGTTGAATTCTGTTATAATATTGTCTATTAGTTGATAATTGTTCCTTGCATTGCACCTGAAAATATATTTTTAATGAGTATATCAAAAGATTAACCACAAATTTGCAAAATATAAATTACATCTAAATGTAAATGACATCTGAAATATTATAATCTTATTAACAACACACTTTTACTTCCCTGTCCCAAGGCATTGAACCGTTTAGCTAGGTGGATACAAATCAAGTGCTTTGACTTCGCGTCGTATTATAGATGCGTCGTATTATTTTCGCGCACTGTTTATTGGCGTTTTTACGCGATCGACTGCAACCATGTTAAAATATGAATTTTGACTTAATCTCACTAAACAAAATATCGGCAGACATTGTTTTGAAGGTATACATCCTAACAGAAAATTTTGTATATCTTCTAAAAAATCCAACCAATTTGCATAATTTTAAGAACGAGTCGTAGATCAAAGAATAGAACTTCGTATAAATAGATTATGTTGAAATAAATACATTTTATTCTATCAAAAATAATTAATTAATCAATAAATTGCTTTATAGTCTGATATATCTCTCTTGACATGCGATTCTAAAATCACCCGATGATGTCGTTTTAAACGTTTTTGGGATAAAGCTATATATTAAAACTTACTTTTAATTAAAAGTTAGGACGACTTGTTGTGTTGCCAAGTCATATAAACTGTAAGTTTTCATGTAATTAATAAACAAACTGTTGCACGCAATTTTCAGTATTATTTAAAATCACCGTTCGGTAATATACATTAACAGTTCAGAAAGATTTCCTAGAAGTCTTAACCAGTACCTGGATAATTTATTGTTCGTATTATATGAATATTTCATTTAATGCCAATAGTACATATTAAATATATTAAGATTTTTTGTATTTACTTTGAACCAAGTTATTGCTTAATTTATACAATCTAAACATTTAATTGAAATTTTAATGTGTTCTCTATAGTAAGACATAATTTTGAACTTGACATATTTTCATAATATCCATATTGCGAGAAATATGTAAACAGCTTTAATATTACATTCCTTTCATTGTGTGATGCTTCTTCTTTACGCTTCTTCTTCATATTTATGGTGTTCTTTTTGAAACCTAGAACAATATACTACATACAGAGAAATATTTTAACTAAAGTGAAGGCTTTATTTCTGACTATATTAAATGAGTCAATATACTGTAAATCGTATAACTGCTCAATTTGGAAAGTTTCTTCATAATTTATATCCTTTTAGAATAAATAAGGAAAAATAAGGCACAATCTCTATCCACATAAAGCTAATCACAAAAAATTTATATATTTTACAATAGACTATGAAACATGCTACGCAACTACGCAACACAGAGAAGAATGGGTAGGTGTATGCTCGGAATTGCACTGAGAGATCGGCCTAGTGAATGGATACTAAGCAGGACAAAAGTATATAGAGGGAATTTATTTTCTAAAATGTCAATAACTGGTTTTGTTTAAGAGAAACAAAGCCACGTTGAAAGAACTTGGGGGAGGCATTTGTTAGCCAGAGGACCGATACAGGCCACTAGTTTGTTTTGTTTGGCAAAATTTTAGAAACTTCGTACAACGTTCATTTCTAGTTTTCTGTTTATATCGCCCTGTAATAGATTAGAATAGAATTCCATCAACAATGGCGCATCGCACAT
>WYDF02275011.1:0-17676 GCA_009867245.2 Adranes taylori | reverse complement strand
GACCACCGGAGCGATGGACAAACGACATCAAAAGAATAGCAGGACATACGTGGCAACAAGTGGCAATTGATCGGGAAAAATGAAGAAGAAAAGGGGAGGCCTACATCCAGCAGTGGATATAAACTGGCTGTACAAGAAGAACAAGAAGAAGAAGAAGAAGAAGAAGAAGAAGAAGGCCAATATAACTGTATATATTCCCAGTTTCAGTATTTCCTCGTGAGAGCGTTTTTGTACCAATACACTATACGTCAGTAGAATGTAGGACAATTTTCTTTATAAGTACTCTTAGAGATGCGTACCCTGTTATCAGACCAGTTATCAGTATGATTTTATTCAAGGTTTTGAGCTTTCATGGCTTTCCTAGGAAATCAACGCTTACTGTGTTGATTTCCTGCTGATTTTGCCCAGGAGTCTATGTGTTTTTGATTGCTCTAGTTCCTTACAGCTTTTCTGTTGGAACTTGCCAGTATTCCCAGAACTAGCTCCGGAACAATGAATGCCTTCTTTGCTGATGCATCTGCTACTTCGTTACCTGCATCTGCAACTTTGTTGCATCAGAATGAGTGCACTCATGCATTTGTGCGTTCTTAAGCGCCTGAAGTGCTCCCTGATTGTCACTTATTTAAAAATCCGTTATTTGCTATATTTCCTTCTCCCGTATCTGAAGAAGCCTTTGATCCGTCTATGAAACAGACTAGAGCAGATTCCAGAAAGATAGGAGGGCTACCGTCTCTGCTTCTATGATCAATTCTTGTGGCGGTAGATCTAGCAGCACTTCAAGCGCCGCCGTTGGAGTCATTGTGTAGTACGTATAAAATGAAAAAAAACAAGTTTTGCATATGAATCAGGTAGAATCTTGAATACCCAAAAGTATAATAGTTTTCTCTATCTACCAACGAGCGAGTGAAAATGATCAGATCCTTATTTTACTAAACGGAAAAGAGGGTAAGGCCAAAATAAACTATATCGACTATGTAAAAAGATGTAGCATCTTTTTATATATCGTACATCCATTGTCATATATTGTATTGTTGATTTTTGTCCTGATGATGGTTCTGAAAAGAAGAGTGTAAACATGTGACATTATGTAACCACGAAAAATTATATCAAATGAATAAATAGAGTTAAGCATTAAGCGTTATGAACAAAATTAATTCAATAAGTTTAGTGTGCGAACGGCTTCAAATCTTAGTTGTGTTTTAATTATTTGTCGTGTTAAGCTCAACGAACTTTAGAGTTAGACCGTAAACATGGTAGATCAAAGAAATATGTATTACCGATTGTGAAAAAGTTTTAAATTTTTTATTTTTTAAATAATTCTTTAATTAATTACCCAAAAAAAATTTTTTCATCAGTAGAACCTGTGTAAAATCTTCTCCTCTCTCTCCTGTAAAAATTAATGTAAGAAGCTGTGAATCACTCTGTATATTGATGTTGCCAAGTGATTTTGTTGAATTTGGTACATAAATATACAGAAAATCTTATTGAACTTATGGAAGGACACTTTTATATAAATAGTATATGTATTACACACATATTAATATTCTACAGATGCAGTAGAAATGCTATCAAACGTATTACGAGTTCAAGATATTTTAATGGCAATCGCATTGGATCAAGACGACAAGAATAATATATCCAATCAAACACAAGAATTACTTAATACTGTGATGCAATCTTTAGTAAACATTTGTCAATTGTTAACAACAACATTACAACGTTATAGAAGATTGATAAATAATTATCGTCATGATGTTAATACTAATACTACAGATTTGGATCAAAATTATAGTTCGATTATATTTTTTAAAGAGTTGATTGATATAAGTAATGATGAGAAAAGTAGTTTGCTAGATTTGTATAATAAATTAGATAATTTTAATAATCAATTAATAAATTTGTATTTATCAACTTAATTATTATTTTAATTGTTTCAAATAATGACTAATTATTATTCATGTCCAATATAGTGACTACTGGTACAAAAAATGATTGGCCAACTATGTATTTATTTATTGAAAATTTGATTACATCTGTCGACGTTTCGACCTCACATCGAGACCATCATCAGTACTACAAAAAACCAACAAAAACTATTAACATTCCTATAATCAATATAACAATCGTAATTGTTGATTTTTTACGTTGGCATGTCTCTTCTTGAGATGGCACCAACCCTTCAGAAGTGAAACCGGTTCAGCTCCGTAATTGTGATTGTAGATAGTTTGGATGGATCTCTTGAGAAAATCCCCTTCCGAAGCGTTCAAAATTTCTTAATGACTAATTATTATTCAGCTCCGTAATCGTTGATTGTTGATAGTTTGGATGGATCTCTTGAGAAAATCCCCTTACGAACCGTTCAAAATTTTTTAATTACTAATTATTATTCACGTCCAATATAGTGACTACAGGTAGAAATAAATGATATGATATTGGCCAACTATGTATTTATTGATTGAAAATTTGATTACATCAGTCGACGTTTCGACCTCACATCGAGACCATTATCAGGACTACAAAAAACCAACAAAAAGTATTAACATTCCTACAATGAATTTAACAATCCTAATTGTTGATTTTTTGCGTTGGTATATCTCCTCTTGAGATAGCACCAACCATTCAGAAGTCAAACCGGTTCATCTCCATAGATGGTTTGGATTGATCTGTTGAAAAACCGTTCGAAATTCCTTAATGACTAATTATTATTCACGTTCAATGTATTGATACTGGTAAAAAATGACCGGATATTGGACAACTATGTATTTATTGATCGAAAGTTTGATTACATCTTTCGACATCTATCCAATATCCGATCATTTTTCTTTACCAGTAGTCATTGGATGTGAAGTTTAATACAGGCTTGATTTTTTTCGGTTGTATCATGTTTTTCAAGTTTTGATGACGGATTCCTATGTATGTTTGTGCACTGAATCCAAAAATGAGCTTAGTTTCTTTCCATCACGTCAGAATTGTTTGCAAATTGCAATATGTCAAAATGTATTATATATCGAAAAAAAAAACAAAGACGTACCGACAGATTTAAATACATCGGACATGCTGCCACCTATCAGTTTATGAGGAAAACGAATCATTGCCATCATAAACCGGCAGATGGCAGCCGTTGCTACGTATCCTCCGCGATCAAAAGTGTTTGCTTCGGCGGATATGCACTTGTGAGTTAAATAGGTTCAGATTTTTCTTACAGTTTAGGGTCCGAGTTTTGCTAAGAATACGCGATTATTTCATTCGTTCATTTTTATTCTGAGATTGAAATATAAAATGTAAGTTGACATTATATTTTATTATAAACTAAATGGGGAACTCAACCACCTTTCAGTCTTTTTATTTTTTAAATAAATCCATGTTGATTATATTTTGAATAACTGATTTGGTTTTACTTTGATAAATAAATTCTGATTAATGTAACAATCCGTTATAAGAGATAACGCGAGGTAGTTGTGAATTATTGTAGCATAATTATATCGCAGTATTCTTCTTCTGAGTTGTACATAAATTTAAGCTCAGACGATGAATAAAATTAACAAAGGGGATCTTTTAATTTTTGTAAATAAATTCCAATTATTACGTGTTTACTATTACTCTCCTAAATACGTCAATACAAATATAATTTGTATTTGTATGAAGAATGAATTGATTAGAAATAATAGATTAGTTTTAATTCTTGCGGTACTTTATTTGAATTTTAATTTATTTAATTGATGAGCCGTACTTATTTTGTTAAAGCCGATTCTTTGGTTTCTAATCAATTAAGGGCTCCCATAATTTTGATCCAATTAAAGCGTATAATAATGTGGGCTTATCTCTGAATCTCTAAATAATAAAATTCAAAGTCTAGCTACGTCCTAACTTCACTCTGATTACTTTGATTCCGGTTTGATTGCATGGGCTGTAGCTGGAAGTAAACCAGTTAGTTAGGGTTCATTCAATCCTTTGTCATAATTTAAATGTGACAATATGTATCACTCTTTCATATGTCGTAGACGAAAGGTAATTTATTTTACCGCTACCCGGTCTCACATAATTCCTTAAATGTTCCTTCAAGGATGGATCAAATCCAACCAATAGTTCCACTGCCATTAAAACATGATCCATTGTGATTTTCCATTTTGACATGATAAAAGAACTTCCCAACGGAAGCATGGGCGACTCCAGACAGGGACCATCGGGGCCATTAAATATATGTAATTCAAAGTTTAGGTTTAGACTATATTAAAATAAAGTTGTCGATTACCCACTCTTGTACAAAAAAAGAATGTCACTGTAATTCTTTTATGATAGCAGAAAAGTTAATTTCAATTTTCTTAGGAGATGAAAAATATTTATCTCGTGATTTGTCAGTTGCAATATTTGTTTCATATTATAGTTTCAATCTTATTGAGCCATCTTCAGGCACACAGATTATGTATTAATGTAGAAAAAAGTAGCCCTCAGCGTGGGATATGGTGATTGGCGATATTATAGTGGAGATGATAATGTAGTACCCCGTAATGGGTCGCCATGATTTAGTACTTTGTCATGGCGACCCATTACGTCATGACAAAACCAAACAGTCTGAAGATAGTTTGAAAGGGTTGATTCATCTCATAGATTACTACATATTATCATTGTCTAAATCAATATCACACTCAATACGATTAAAAAAAACTTACATTCTGGATTAAAACAAAAGAAACAGAAACATAATTAAAACAATTAAACAACCTTGTATGGAAAGAATATTTAAGATTCCTTACGGCTTAATTTAATAAGACGTCGTGCGAAATTAAGAATTCAATTGCAAGTACGCACCATAATTATCAGAACAAGTATGCACCATGATTATATTATTATTATTTTCTTGTCGTGAGATATGCTTCGAAAAAATGTGGTTCACTTTTACTTTTGTTACTTGATTTGTATCTGAAGCATAATCCATCTATGAATGAATTAATCCTAACTATAATGAACGAGTATGAATGAAGAATTGTGAAAAAGAAAATTCGAAAAATTACTAAATGCAATAAAAATTTTTTTTTTGTGTTTTGAGTCGTGTGCTCAGAGTATTTTCCTAGTATAACTGCAAAAGTATTAATACTAAAGCATTGCATTCACTTTTACCAATCCTAATGAAATTTTATTCTCATAGAATTGGGATTACTAATTGTTCGCAATGTTGTCTTAAAAAATCCTTAATTCCTGCACAGTGATTCAATCGCAGCAGCGGGGTAGATACACATTGCACCAATAATGCTGTTGTTTAATGCTATTGATTCGGTAATAAGTTTTAAGCATTCGTTTATTATACGTCACGTAACAAGGGCCTGAATGGTTGATAAATAAAATTTCATTCTCCATTTTGGCTTTTATTAGAAAGGAAATATTAAAACAGACCGATATTGAATGAAAATAAAGTACCATTCATGTTACCGGTATAATATGGACCATCAGCGACTAATTTAGTCATAGCATTTCCAAGTGTTGTTTCATTAAGATCGGTTGAGATTAAGATAATATTTTCTGGAATTAAAGTGTTCTTTTTTAATTGCTCAGTTATGTTCCATCAATATTAACGTGCTTCTATGTTCAATCTAGTGTATTAAAGAGCCTTTGTATTATTTTGTTGTACAGTTCGTATGCAAGGAATAATTTCTCTTCGGCTAACAGTTTTTCGATTTTTTCTAGTTTCAAATATGGCGTTGCTTTTGTATAAATGTTTTCAATGCTTTTATATCATCTTGAGTTCATTTCTGTCTGTCTTTCTGTACGTAATAATTAAAACGCGTCATCGAAGGACGTCTATAGTTTATAATAATACCTAGCGTAGTTTCCGTGTGTATGTGCGAGCATGATAGTAATATAGATGACCGCATGAATATGTAAGAGATAGAATATTTTCCCCGTATGAGCATATGTAATATGAATGTTTAATATTATATTAAAGTAGGAGACGCTAGTACATACGTAGTGGTAGGGTCCACTGTTCAACACAAATTGTGTGTTGTGTGAGCCTGGTCCTCTATAAAAGAGCGAACTTCTAAGCTTTTAATAACAATCTCCGGTCTTCCCGAGTCCGAAAGCAACAGCTAACAGCCGAGCCAGCAGACACCGGTCTACACGTTTGTGAGAGTAATTCTTATAATAATTCTTATACCGCTTATTGCTATATCATTAGATATACCGTTCATCGCTATTGATTGCACGTATTTTGAATGATTTGTGTTTCCTTTTAATGTGTTTCCGATTTGTGTTAACCTATTTCCTTTTCACTTAATGCACACATTGGTGATTTATGTACACAAGAGTTGGTATTGAGTGGTTGGTGACGATAATGTCTATGTACATAAGGACGCTATTATGACGGATAGTGTTTCCGTTACTGCATATAAATCCGCTAAAGTGCGACTAGCGCTGACCTATATTCAGAGTTAGGTTTAGTCGTTTAAGAAACATTGATACATATGTTCACAAGGGGTGTTAAAGTAACTATTATTATTTCCTATACCGCATAATACACTAATGTGTGTCAAACGCTAAGCTATGTTCACAGCGGTTAGTTGTTGATACTTCGGCGATAGTTCACAGTCGTGTTGCTGAGATCTGTAGTGATTTTCCTTTCCGTTACCTGTAATAGCGCGTGCCAAACGCTAACCTATGTTTACAGCGGTTAGTTGTTGCTACTTCGGTGAAGTGGCAACAACTATGTACACAGTGGTGTTGCTGTAAGTGGTAGCGATTCCTTATTAGCTATAGTACACCCGCGACCTCCGAATATACCTGTCCTGTTAAGTTATTCATATCGAGCATTAAAATTTACCCACTCTTCCGTATGTGTGTATGATTTATGATTCGCCGTTAGTAGTAACTCCAAGTGTTGCTACCCTACCCGTAATCCGTACCGTATATTTAAAGATATCCGTCATTCCGTGATAGTGTATATGTAGACTTACCCCTACCGTTTGCATTAGTATGATTAATTGTTTGTATATGTTTCCCGTAGTTACATGCTTCTCACATTTTCACAGTTTCTTTATTTTATCATTGCATTTTTAATAGTAATATACGAGCACCGCTAAATTCATTTGTACCCCATTTTGATTATTATTATTGCGACTGCACCGTCTTATTTAACCGTTTGACTTTATTGTCTTATATCCTGTATATTATGATATCCGCCACAAAGGCTACAAGGATTTAAAGTTTATGTTTTGATTGATAATATTTTTATTTGTATACTAATATTTCCTTTTTATTTGTTTATACTTAGAAGAATAATACACAGTCTTGTTAAACTTTTAATGCTATTTCACTTATTAGTGGATAAGTTTATTACAGCTTCCCCGCAAGAACGAGTACACCTGGTTTACTAACTGAGTTTACTTCAGCCATCAGTAAGCCATTGAGGACCGAAGGAACATCACCATCAGTTCCAGTGCGCGATCTCACTTTAAACTGACCTGGCGCCCGAGCAACCTATTTCCGAAGAACGTTTGATTCTGTAACTATTATTGAGATATTTGTTTGCGTCATTATGATAACACAATCAGTGTGCGTTACAACGTGATAGTTTTCTAATTCATTAATTTTGATAAATCATTTTTACAAATATGAGAAAATACTGAGCAATATGTAATTTTCCAGATGAGTAGTACTACCTTAAATATGACAGTATCATTCCAGTTATTATGTAACTTTATACTTACGTTCTTTCCTGTGGGCTTAGCGTGTTTATCGCGCGTGCACACCGCACACCACATTCCGAGAATGTGGCGTTCCAAGAGCGTGTCTAAAAAAAAATGCAACGTTTCATTTGCGAGAACTTTTCAACGTTCATGGAACTTGAAAGGCATAGCGTGACAGTTTAAAGGAAAAATCGTTGGCTTTCGGATTCGAGACGTTTTCGAATTTCTAAAAGAATTGAGCATAGTTATGAATCAAAATAATTTGAATGGCTGTACATATAAATTTAGATGAAAAGAAAAGAAGAATACGGATCAAGAAATGAATGGAGGATCGTTACAGATGTGGTCATATGCCACTCCCAAATGAACTGCGACAAAAAATTTTCGCCAATTTTAATAACCATTTACGAATGGATTCTAATACACCAGATATTCTGATGTATAGAGATTCTGATATTCTGATACATATTGAACATTTGCTCTCACCTATTAGTTCTAAACAAAAGACAAATATGACAGAAAGTATTAGTACCGAAGAGAGAGTATAGCTACTTTGCGTAATTTAGCCATAGGTCTTCTTTTCACATGAAGATCTTAATGCTTCTCTACATGATGGGCACTGCAATGGCCACGATGGTCATCATAACCATGGGTTTGCTCCACACAGTGGGCCCCTGGGCACATCCACTACATTTAGTTAATATAGCATATGCTTATTTAATGAATTATAATTGTTGTTACATTAGGAGTACAGCAACAAATTGAGCAGGCAGGCCAATGATGGCCCACTTCGTAAACACGCCAGCTACTATGCATTTTAATTCCATATGATGGCTCTCTTTGTCATCATGGGCTATTAAATGATCATTGGACGTGAATCAATCAACATTACGAAACAAAAACCGCGATTTACGAAAAGCACTCGATTAGAACGCCACGTGTTCAGCTCAGGCGAATTGTACACGTACACATCAGGTACCCTTCAAATTTTCAAACGTCTTGCGGAAAGTTTGGCTTCTATGTTGAAGAAAAGTGTTTCTCCTAGCGGAATAATTTAATAAAAAATAATTTCTGATGCCATCCTGTCTAGGTGAATTTCAATTTTTTGTACTTTTTGGAGAATTAAATTTTCATAAATACGAAATTCCTCAGAGATGAATGTGAAATAATGGTGTTAATTGGGCTAATGTTTGTTATGTCTTACAATCACGTTCCTAATCTAAGCGACTATTGGTAACAAAATGAATCGGCGTCAGACAGCTACGCTACGCTGTAACTGTCCGTCAGTCTCATTCCTTCCAAATGTTTGCTTCACAAAAAGCTTATGAAAGTCCACCAACTTTAGAAGACGAAACTAAAGAACATTTATTAATACTATGTAATGAAAATCTTATTCAAAAGACAAAAAATACGATTACCCCATTATTTGGGACCCCTCGGATCCCATTATCTGGGAAAGCCCTTCTCAATATTTTGTTCCAAAGCATACGATTCCAGCGCATTCTAAACTTCAAATTTGAGTGCCACCGAATGAATCGCAAAGTGAGTTATAATCTTTCAAGTAAATGTTTCTGAAGGACATATTTATTATTATCGTTCAGTGGACGAACAAAAGACTCGATACACAATAGGGAGAAAAATGACAAAACTCGTCTGAGAGATGAATGTGAAATAATGGTGTTAATTGGGCTAAGGTTTGTTATGTCCTACAATCACGTTCGTAATCTAAGCGACTCTTGGTCACAAAATGAATCACACGGAAATTCATTAATATAAAAGTACATGTAGAGAAATCGTTTTCGATGTTTGATCTTAAAATTATGTTTCAATCATCCTGAAACACCTGATGAAGCTGGGAATCTCTACAATGCAGAGGTGTTGATAAATTGCTTCGAAGATACTTTTCAAAAGGTGGTGAAGGAAGGTAATTATCAATCTATCGGTGAGTCAATGACCAAGTTCATTGGCAGGTCTGCCCTCAAATAATATATGACGCTCAAGCCTATAATGTCGGGAATTAAGGTTTGGCAGCGGTGTGATTCTCTAAACGGTTTCATTTACGATCTAAATATATGTTCAGGTAAAGAAATGACAAATGCGTTCAAAGAAAGACTCGTTCACCTAATGTTTGGTGAACGAGTCGTAATCAAACTTTGCAAACTATGCAAAACCATGATGTACTATTTGCGTTTGATAGATTTTTTACAAGTGTAAACTTTTGAGTAAACTGACTTGTGCAGCAGTCGGTAAAAAATATACTTAAATTTTCAAGAAACCTTGAAAATTTAGATAAAGGGGATTTACAATTTTTATGATTTGGAAGTGTTGACGATCAGCAATTGTCATAACCCAGAAACAGAAATTGTAAAAAGAAAGCAAAAAATGGACAAAAAATGAAATCTGGTATCATACTGTTATTGCTACATATAATAAATTTATGGGCGGAGTGGATTTGGCTGATCAAAAAGCTCAAGTAGTAGGCTTCTACAGAAAATCTACAAAGTGGTGGATTGTTTTTTATAAATCTATTATAGCAGCTGCTGTAAATGCCCATATAGTCCACTAGGCGCTGGTAAAGGAAACAGTAAAATTTTTGTCAATCGCGCTGAAATAGATGACACTAGCTTAACGAGCCGAACTAGTTGAATGAGCCGAACCTCGAACCAAGAGAGCAAAACATTTACTAAATATTGGAGATCATATGCCATCTCCACAGTCTGGCAGAGGACCTTGCAGAAAATGTGCACAAGAAACAAAGGATAAAAGAGCTAGATACATTTGTTCGTCATGTAACATTCCGCTGTGCACAGATTTCTTTAGCCCATACAATTAATAAATTTACGTAATATAATGATTTGTAGATTTTTTAAGTTTTTTTATAAGCATACCCGTAATTTTAGACCCGTAATAAGCATACCCGTAATAATTATTTTTATGTAAATAAATGAGATTTTTGTACCCATATTTTACATTTTTGTTATTTGAATACAGATGGGATATATTATTCCATTTTAAAAAATAATTGGGACTATACGACCCACTAAATTTTCCGCTTTTCTTAATGTTCACGGTTCAAGTGATTTTTTCTAGTATTTTTCCAATTATGCGTTGGCCTTAATTAATAAGCCAAATAGGTGAATATTCAAATTTTGGATAAAAAAAGGTTCGGTAGCGTGAGGGTTAAATATCTTATGTTTACTTCTACCAACTTATTCTCTCTGAATTCTCGTTCTCTCCTTCCATACTCTTCCGCTTTCTTTTCCCATTCCTTCCACTTCCTCCATACCTCATTCTGTTTATTATGTTCCTAATTTCCTTTCCCGTGTCCTATTAAACTCCACAATTCTATCGTATTCTTACATCTACTTTTTCCTCTTTTTAAGTTTTTCCAAAAGTTATACCATTATATTCCTATTAGATGATAATCCGTCGTAAAACGACTATCCATTACCAGGTCTTATTTTATATTATTGATAAATTATAATATGTAGATTCTACGCTTGACGCCGTAGAATACATCTAAGAGAAAGGTAGCCATTGCCGCTATGTTAATTTATAAATCATAAATAAATGTATGTAAATATTATTAAAACCTAAGGGAAGACACGCAACTATGCCATACCGTATGAAAAGATAAACATGTCAGTATATTAAATTAGTATAAGTAAAGTCAGTAAAGATATCAGTGTAAGCATCAGTATAGTATCTTTTAAACAGAATATGCCCCGTGTGTAAAACACTGAAACATATGTAAGATATGCCTCCGATGTAAAACACTTCAGAATGATGATACACTATAAATTATATGAGTAAGCGTTCCAGACGGACAGACAGACGGACAAAGCTAGACGTTTATATATAAGTATTCTTCCCTATACACATCCTCCAATTTCTGTTCCTACGTGTATTCGATTCCATCGCATCCGTTCATCCAGTATTCCCACGTTTCATCCAGCTCAGCACACCCTCTACATCTCTATATATAAAAGGATACGCCCGATTTATTGACTGACTGATTCATCAACCCAAACCCCTAGACCCAGAAAGTTGAAAATCTCAAGAGGGGATTTTCGAAATTCGATCCAAAAGGGGGTTAAAACGGGGGTTAAAACTTTAGGCTATTTCGAAAGCGGTTAAACGTAGAAGCTTGAAATTCGGCTGAAAGATTCTTTGTTGAAATCAATTGGATACGTCTAAGACGAAAATTTTATTTTCAGGTTTTGAAGGGTTAAAAACTGCGGGTAAAACAGGGTTAAAAAATTACCGTATCAGAAAGTAATTAGCTTAGGATGTTGCTATTGGCAAGAATATTCTTCGTTAAAATCCATTAGGCATGTGTAAGACGAAATTGAGTTTTAGCTTTTGAAGGGTTAATAGCGGGGGTCGTATCTCTATATATAAAAGGATACGCTCGATACATTCACTGACTGACTCATCAAACCTAGCCCAAAACCTTACACCTAAAAATTTGCAAATTTGTCAAAGACATCTCCTCATGATGTTAGTACCCACTAAAAAGGGATTTTTCGAAATTCAACCCCAAAGGGGGTTAAAATTTTAGGTTATTTCGGAAACGGTTAAACGTAGAAGCTTGAAATTTGGCTGAAAGACTCTTTGTCGAAATCCATTTGACAAGCCTAAACTTCTGTCTCACTGTTGACAGAACTAGTTGAGCACCACCATGAAGAGTACTAAATTGTACAGAATTAAACACCAGATTGGTAAACGGATAATTTTTTGGCAACAGCGCTGGATGTTGTCTCTCTTATAGAAATCTACTATTTTCTAGTCGTCAGCCTTCTCCTAGGATACCTTTTTTATCTAAAAATGGCGTTGAAGATAAGATATCCGATTTTGAGTGTAGTATCCTTTCTCCTTTTAGCATTGCAAAGTCTTTACAAAAGTCTTTTAAAACGAAATTTTAATTTTCAGGTTTTGAAGGGTTAAAAACTGGTATCAATGGTGAATAAAACAAAAATTAAAATTACCCTATCTCAGAAACCAATTAGCTTAGGAAGTTACAATTTAGCAAGAATATTCTTCGTTAAAATCCAGTAGACACGTGTAAGATGAAATTTCGATTTTCAACTCTTGAAGAGGTAAAAGCTGGGGTTGTATTGAGCAAAAATTAAAATAGTCGTATTTCAGAAACCAATTAACTCAGAAACTTGCGATTTGGCAGAAATATTCTTGCGGACTGTAGAGCACATCAACTCTTGTACACCGTTCAACCGATCGCCATGAAAATTTATATGGTAGTGGCCGCGGCAATACGCTATCGGCGCCATAAGCGCGGCCGCAGACCTCAGAAATTCTGATAGCAGGCTTGGCCGCACCAAAGGTTCGGCCGCTGACAGAAGAGTTGTCGTTGATATGATATACGTTGATATATACAATATCGCAAGCAAAACTGCTACGGGACTTACTAGTCTTTTATACTCATTCATCCAATACTTATTTTCTCTTTCTTCACTATCATACCTGAACCTATGAATTATTCTCTTTCCACTCATATTCATCGTCGATCTTAAATATTCCGGCATCATTTTTTTCCCCATCAAATACATATATTTTCTGTTATATCTACTATTCCTGATTCTTCATGCCTCTCTTGCATTCCTACATCCTTCATCCTCTATTCAACCTCAATTTCACTTTTTATCCCTCCACACATGCTATGGTACTACTGGTACATAGACTATCCACATCTCTCGTATAACCTTTTTCTTTCTCTTACCCCATTCATTCTTTTCTGCTCTCTTACATACCATACAATCCTCTCATTTATGTCTCACTTTAATTTTGGTTTTTTCATAACTTACCAACTTCTTTACTCCACATAATCAATGTTTTACCAATGTACACACTTCCGGTTCATACAACATAATACTCCTTACAAAAACTTTCAAAATTATCATTCTCATATTTATCTCCAAAATTGTTCTTCCATACATACTCCACTTTATTATTATATTGATAAACTATTAATAGATAGTATAAATAGGAACGCCATTGATCTACGACATTTTATTGACGCCTCCTTTGTGTAATCAATTATTAAAAACTAATTATAATAGAACATTTTACATAATGGAATGCAATTTTATTGATTGCAAATAACAATGTACCTATTATATTCACTCATGAAAGTTGTTGTACTACCTATTAGAAATAATACTAATTTAAAAATACGAATGTAGGAAATGAACCTATTACCGTAATAATCGCTTATGGTTAATAGAAGGTACAAATTATTTACTATTTTCACTTTCACTGGCATCGTTTCTTTTTTTTTTTTTTTCGTTTTTGATATTTTCAAGCAATGCTTACTTACAAACGAACGTGTAAGATTTATAATTACAAAGTTTGCCATTTATACAAGAAAAGATGATGCTTACCTATGCCTTATACAAGTTTTATAGGTATATAGGTGTCAGAAGTGTTGACCATAAAGTTTGACTGTATTGATTAACTTTTCCGTTAATAATCTTGTATTGCTGGGCCTAAACTTCCATATCGCACCGTACTGGTTTTTGTACGTGCTAATTTTTTCTAGATTAAATCGACCTCCCTGAAGCCGAATCTTGTGCCTTATTGAAGCCATCATGACACACTACATTTTATAATTTATACTGTTTGAAATACCTGTGCAAAGCAGATTTAGAAGCAAAGCAGATTTAGAAACTCCAAATGTTTCCTAAACTTTTCGTAACGGCATTCGACTCATTATCGCCTCAATAGCACCTGTGATTTTTTTCTTTGTTAATAGGTTGATTTGGCTTGGCTAGTGCGCGTCCCTTTACTAATGTCTCGGCATTGCAAACTACAAAACAATTTATAAAAATACAATTTTAGAGTTGTCCCTATTCACCTCTTTTATTAAAAATTACTTTTTTTTGGTTTTTGTCCCTATTCACCCCATTAAAGGTACAAGTTTTATAGGTATATAGGTGTCAGAACTGTTGACCATAAAGTTTGACTGTATTGATTAACATTTCCGTTAATAATAATTTTGTATTGCTGGGCCTAAACTTTCATATCGCACCGTACTGGTTTTTGTACGTGCTAATTTTTTCTAGATTAAATCGACCTCCCTGAAGCCGAATCTTGTGCCTTATTGAAGCCATCATGACACACTACATTTTATAATTTATACTGTTTGAAATACCTGTGCAAAGCAGATTTAGAAACTCCAAATGTTTCCTGAACTTCTCGTAACGCCATTCGACTCATTATCACCTCAATAGCACTTATGATTTTTTTCTTTGTTAATAGATTGATTTGGCTTGGTCAGTGCGCATCCCTTTAATAATGTCTCGGCATTGCAAACTACAAAAAAAAATTATAAAAATACAATTTTAGAGTTGTCCCTATTCACCTCTGCTTATTGAAAAAATGTACAATTTTTATAAAAATTTGATTCTAAAGCTGCAATGAATTTATTATGAAATGTTTGAGACACATCGAACTCGCCCACTATCAGAAAACCATGAAAAAGTAAACAAAACTTTGCTCTCTCAAATACCCAATCAGAAATGATTATTTGGTCACAATGGTTCAGCTTTATCTTGCCAGGACCCTTACCAACCAAACTCGCACTGTGAGCAACAAACCAAAAAACCATTTTTAAGCGCAAAATTTAAATAACCTTTTTTGGTTTTTGTCCCTATTCACCCCATTAACGGTACAAGTTTTATAGGTATATAGATGTCAGAACTGTTGACCATAAATTTGGACTATAATGATTAACTTTTCCGTTAATAATCTGGTATTGCTGGTATCCTGGTCACGTAAATTAGTAAAATTTATGGACAAGGCTGTTGACAAACATTGTGCATTTTATGAATATTGCTAGTTGTATCATAGGGCATGGGGAAATCTTTGCCAAATTTTTTCTATATAAATCCTGCAGTTTAAGAATTTTCTTTCAATTTTGCTTTTTATAAGGCTTTTTTGATATATACCTGTAACGACGACGCTGCTGCTCGGGTGCCAAACTATTTGACGTACTTACTATTATCTCTTATAGTTATATATGCTAAACGGAACTCCTACTCGCGACGCTGCTAATGGGGAGCCTTAGCGTTTGTCATAATAATGGCACAACTAGTTATTATATCATTTCGGGCTTTAGGAAGTTGCTTCTGGCGCCAGGTCAGTTTATAGTGAGACCGCACTTCGATGTGATATTGTTGTTCGTCGGTTCTCAGTCACCACTGTGGGCTTAGGTAGCTTCGAGTCTTCTGAGTTGTCCAGAGGTTCTCGTTCTCACTATAGGATATCTGTAACTGAACTTAATACTAATAAGTGAAACAGCATTCAAATTTATAACAGAAACGTGTATTGTTTTCTCTACATAAAATAAACAGTTAGAAATATATATATATATATATATATATATATATTCAATCAAATCTTAATGTACATCGAATGAATAAATATTAAATGGATAAGCGATATACAAGAGTGGTCTTATTCGACTTAGTACTACATGAAGAAAAAAAAACAAAACCAAAAAAGAAAAAAAATAAATAAATAAACGGCACATCACAAAGCGATAGTGCAATATTAATACTACTAAAAAAACGGCGCTTAGTGAAATATTAATGATACGGTGCGGATCAAATGCGGTGCTAAAATAACAATACGGAAAGCAACGGAAAAAAATTGGTGGTAGCTCGAATTACTCGATATCATTTGCACAAAAATTAAACGGAAGGTATAATAGGAAAATACTATGGGCACGTAACGTCGCGTTCGGGACTGACGTAACTGTATGCCAAACGGGTGGGACCAGTTTCACTAGTAATACGCACTAAAGACACGTAGCGTTGCATTAGGAACTAACGCTACTGTATGCCAGTGAATACAACCAGTTACATCAATAACATACGTTCCTAGTTCGGAGGGTGAAAGCAGGTAGGTACTACAGCTGCATAGCGTTGCATTAGGAATTAACACTACTCTCTGCTAAACGAATGTCACCAGTTTAGCTAGTAGCATACACTAAAGACGCGTAGCGTTGCATTAGGAACTAATGCTACTGTATGTCAGTGAATACAACCGGTTACACCAATAACCTGCACGTAGTTTAATTGGTTATACAAGGTGAGTACTATGACTGCGTAGCGTTGCATTAGGAACTAACGCTACTGCACGCTCGGTGACTATCACTATTTACTATGTACGCAACTGATGTAGCTATTGCATTAGTGATATACACTTTACTACACTGGAAAGCGGTAGCGGAAAAAAAGAGGTTAACTACACACATGTCTTAAAAGCATACGGTCTATCATACAATATAACGGAACAAGCTAAGCAATACATGCAATCTAACTAATACAATGCAAATTATACAATGTTGCTTACCAAATGTACGCTTGACTGCTGGTCGCTAATGGCTCGGTTGCTAATAGGACCGTTCTCGACGGCGGAAACTCGAAGAATCTCTTACTAAAGGTGTATGCGCGCCTATTTATAGGCCAAGAGTCATGTGTATCTCTAGCTGCTTACCACTGAACGTGTGGAAAGTCGTCACACATCATGTTTTAGCCCGCTACGGGTACTCATAGAAACGAGTTAAAATATAAATAACTTATAATATTATTAACGAAACTGAATACGTGGCTATCGGAAGGTAAAGGATATCTTATATAATATATCGGTATGTAATGCTGGCGATAGCTAATCGATTTTGTTTTAATGCATCATTCGCGGCGTTTGGCTAACGGTACTAACTATATCTCTCTCTCTCTCTTTCTCTGTCACATACACTCTGGTATAGAGAGTTCAAATATCCCCACTCATACTATTCACAATGCACGGTGGCCAACGGAAAAATATATTTAATAAGTATAGTAATTAATTCTCCGACTTAATTTACTTATCTTAACATGTATCCATCATATTTTTGTCTCAAACTGAATAGAAAAAGTATCCCATCATCCTTATTCATTTCTTTCACACAATAATACATGTAAATATTTTATGTAAA